>JAVJIF010007321.1:0-216844 GCA_038442645.1 Agave tequilana | reverse complement strand
TATTCAAATTTTCGTTATGTTCAGTCCTTGGACCGCACGACATATCTAACACCTTCCATATTATCCTTAAATTAACAGATTTAGCTGTCGTAGAATTCCAAAAACGTGGCCTGCCACATTCTCACATCCTTATTACTCTCCATGAACAACACAAGCTAAAGAGCACAAAACAAATTGATGATGTTATCTGTGCAGAAATTCCTGAAGAACAAAAAGATCCTTTCTTGCATTTGTTGGTCAAGACTCACATGATACACGGCCCTTGTGGTGAGCACAATCCATCCAGCTCTTGCATGAGAGATGGGAAATGCACAAAGGGTTTCCCAAAGCCATACAATGACTTTACAACAATAGATGCTAAGGGATTTCTAGTCTATAGGAGAAGAAAGCCACGCCAATAGAAATTGTTAAAAATGTAGCCGTTGATAGTTCATGGGTTTCCCTTACAATCCAATGTTGTTGCGAAGATTCCAATCACATATCAATGTTGAGGTCTCAACACATGCCAAGATGCTTAAATACCTCTTCAAATATGTGCACAAAGGGCCAGATTGTGCGACTGCAGTTATGAAGAATGATCCAGAGTACAAAAAAAGATGAAATCAAACATTATGTTGACTCACGATACATCAGTGCAGCGGAAGCTGCTTGGATATTGTTTGATTTAAGCTTGCATAATTGATATCTCCAGTTGAAAACCTGTGATACCATTTGCCGGATGAGCAAGAAGTATACTTCCATGATAATATGGAGATGTCGAAGGAATTGTCAGCTCAGAAAGGAGCAGGAAAACAATGCTGACTCGATGGTTTGAAGTCAACGATCGTGATGTGCATTCGAAAGTACCTATACAGGTAGTTTCCACAAACATTCATATCGAATAAATGTATTTTAGAGTGGATGCCTCGCAGGAGAGAATTTGCAAAAGGGTGATTACCATATGCACATCCTACATCTGGCGAGTGCTACTACCTTAGGATTCTGTTGGGTGTTGTTCGGGGTGCAAGGAGTTTGAGCACCTATGTTCAGTTGATGGCGTCGTGCAACCAACTTTCAAATTGGCATGCCTTGCAATGGGGCTTCTTGATGATGATAATGAGTGGGGAATGGCCCTCACTGAAGCATCTGCATGGTCTGATGCATCTGAAATGCGATGCTTATTTGCAACTATCTTAATCTTCTGTGAGGTTCAAAGCCTGAAAAGCTTGGGATGATCATTGGAAGGCTCTTTCAGATGATTATGAGTACAAATTAAGGGGAAAAAAACTTTGATTGCAGCATTCAGTTGACCGATGAGCAGTTAAAGAACGAGGCATTATGTGACATTGAAGAAATTATGACGAATAATGGACAAAGCTTAGCTAGTTATCCGTTAAAGCCATCTGTCATTCGTCAAGCTGATATTGGTCTAAAAAATCAATTGATTTTTGATGAACTTAACTATGATCAAGCTGCTTTGGCTGGAACATCTCACATATTGGCTAATGACCTAAATGAAGAACAAAATGATACCTATCTTGCAATATTAAAATCATGTTCCTTGGATTTAGGGCATCTTTTTTTTGTCTACGGTGGCGGTGGCACGGCAAGACCTATCTATGGAGAGCACTGATTTCACACCTTCGAAGTGAAAAGAAGATTGTTCTAGCTGTTGCTTCATCTGGCATAGCTTCATTGTTGTTACCAGGTGGTAGGGCAGCTCATTCTAAGTTTAAAATCCCTATTGACATTAGTGAATTCTCAACATGCTCAATAAAGCACCAATCAGACCTAGCAAGCCTTATTAGGTCAACAGATCTCATAATTTGGGACGAAGCACCAATGACCATACGTTATGCATTTGATGCAGTTGATAGGACACTTAGAGATGTCTCAACTAACCCTAAAAATCCAGAAGCAAAGCATAAACCGTTTGGAGGGAAGACACTAGTGTTGGGTGGAAATTCCGGCAGATTTTACCAGTCATACCAAAGGGAAGACGAGTACACAGTTGCTGCGACACTTCATAAATCAACATTATGGGAACACTGCAAGATCTTCTTACTAAAAAAACATGCGCATAGAAGCCTCTAGATCAGATCCAACAAAACTAGCAGAGGTTCAAGCTTTTGCGAAATGGGTCATGGATATAGGTAATGGAGAAATTGAAGGTATATCAGCCACTGATGGATCTGATGCCACATAGATACAAATACCTTCTGATATGCTCATTGACAGATCCTTGGGATTTAAAGGTCTTCTTGATGCAACATATCCGAACATTCAAGAAAGCTTTTCGGATTCCTTATTTGCAAGGTCGAGCAATTTTGGCACCAACAAACCAACAAGTTAGTGACATTAATGATCATAATAGTTGATTGCATCCCTGGAGAAACCCACACATTCTTAAGTGCTGATATTATAGTCACAACTGGAAACAGTTCCGCAAAGAATGATTTGCTTTACACCCCAGAGTTCTTGAATACATTGAAAACAACGTCATTACCAGACCATTTGCTTAAACTGAAAATAGGTTTCCCAGTGATACTACTTAGAAATATCAATCAAAGTAGCGGCTTATGCAATGGTACACGTCTCATCATACTTCGACTTGGGAAGAGAGTTATTGAAGCAAGAATAATTACAGGCTCTAAGATTGACAGAACTGTGACCATTCCAAGAATTAGAATGTTCACAGATAAAGGTGAGTATCCTTTTATCATGCACAAAACTCAATTTCCTCTTCGTTTGGCGTTTGCAATGACAATCAACAAGAGCCAGGGACAAACTTTACAGCATGTTGGTGTTTATCTTCAAACTCCTGTTTCCTGTCATGGCCAGCTATACGTTGCTGTCTCGAGAGCAACGTCAAGGGCTGCTTTGAAATTCTTTCTAGGTGCGCAAACAGATATACCAGTTGACTATACACAAAATATTGTATACAAGGAAGTCTTGCAAGATGTTCTTGACAATGCTGAGGGAAGGCCACAACAGGTTTCTTCTCACCTTGAATCCAAGAAAAAAACATGCTGTTTTTACGTTCATCAATTAATTGCATGATGATTTTAATGTGTTTGAATTGAGTACTCTTTCTTTAAAATGTAAAATAGATTTATGTGTAAAGACTTACCTGATTATAAACAATAAGAAGAATAGAAATTTTTGTTACGTAAATATCTACACATCTAAGTGTTTCTATGTTTCTTTTACTATGTGATTTTAATTTTCTGGTCATAGAGTCAATACTACATACATGAAAATATTTTCTGTTTTACCTTCTCAATTCAGCATTAACTGATTGAACTCTTTGCGAAAAAAACAGCGTGGAGCGTCAGCACTGCGGCTGAAAGATGCAACTGAAGGTGCCATAGAAGAAGCCGTTGCCGGCAAATCAACTCAAAGCATACGTGCAAAGAAGCACAAATTCAAAGCAGTGTTAGGAATTCAGGATGAGGTAAACCTGACCATATCGGAGATTCAGGCCCAAGCCAAGAAAAACTTCAAACCAAAAACACCCCTAAAGAAGGAATCTGGTAAACTTTAATAAATCATCTTTTATCTTACATTCAATTCTAGAAACTATTCTATCAGTTTTCTCTATGCTTTCAGTGCAAAGAGCTTTGGTCTTTAAGTCTAAGGTTGAGACACCAAATGCTAAAGGGAAGCAAAAATTGACACTAAAAAAGTGGACAAGCCTGTACAGGCATCAAGAAAAAAAAAGTTGCAGCAGAACCTGAAAGCACACCACAAAAAAGCAAGACTCAGAAGGACAAGCAAGTACTGTTTGTCACAACATTTGACAATATGATAATACCAAACACCATCCACAATGTTAACCTTCGTATACTACGTCTTTGGCATGGCAAGCTATGTGGTCCTAACAGCCTACCTTCAAATTGTTTCATTGGTGTTGATGAAATGGTAAACAAAATCTAGACACATGATAAATGATTTGCTGCCCTCACTATCTTATCTTTTGTCCATACACTGAAAGCAAAATAATGCTTTCTTTATATCTTCCATACTTATCTGCAGGGAATCAAGCGTGAATGCTTTGTGCCTCCACCACTTATGCAGAAATGGAAAGCTACTTTGATCGAAGATGCAACTTAACTTGTCACAAAAATAAGTGTTACCGACCCTGGAAGATTCAATCGCCTTGTTGACACCGAACATCAACTACGATTCACTCAAGACACACATGTACAGCCACCTGATATCTATATTGCACTTGATAACGTCTATAACCAGAAGAAATTGGACAAAGTTGATGAATTCCTCGGATCAGGTGAGATCTTAAGAGGTACAATCAAATTCATCATTGGAGGACATCTATTAGCTTCAAAAGCATTGCATGGAAATTAAAGAAAACAGCTAACTCACCTTCGATTGCAGATAGTATTGTTATGGTTGTTGACATATGCCAACAATTTCAAGGATAACCCCACAAAGAATGTAAAGTTCGTCGAAGTGTGCATCACTGATGAAAAGATCTTCCCCCGTTGTGTTGTGCCATAACAGTTTGGGAAGAAATCTTGAAGAGGAATGAATTCCTTAGTCATGGCTTCAAGAAGCAATTTGTTTTGCTTGGTAGCTCGCTGAAACCGAATGCATACCGCGGTAAGTTACACATTTATTTGAATAAGAAAAACATAAACAAGCAAAATTACATGAATGTATCAATAACTGTTTTCCACAGTATAATCAAGGGTTGATCCCTTACTATTGCATTTTCTCATGCTCAAATTGCAGGCAAGTATGGTTTTCGGAGCACACCGTTCACAAGATTCACTCGACCCTGAAAATCCCCGAAGCACGAGCATTGATTAAGGAGTGAGCGCTCCCTTTTCAATTTATTCAGTTCCGCAATGAACAATTGTTTTCTAATTCAAAAAAATATTCGATAAAAAATTAGCAAAGCACAATCCAGACTTACAACCCTTCAATAATTCATAGGTCTTGCTTACTTCATCTTTAACTCTTTAATATCTAATCTTTTTCTCATGTTCATACTTATCAAATATTTAGGATTTAGTGACTTTACAGATGACATGTCCTTTGTGCTACGTGTCAAGTCTCTGCATACATGGGCGGAGCCATGTACCACATCTAAGGTGGGGCACATGCCCCCTCTTTGATTTTTGATTTTTAGGCTTGGACGGTTGCATATATTCCCGTGTACATGCTAATTATCAGATTGTCGTGTGTGTGTGTGTGTGTGTGTGTGTGAGAGAGATAGGAGAGCGGGGTTTAGTAATTTGTCTTTCTACTGACAAGTTTGAGAAGAATCTCAATAGCCTCAAAGATTTATGAAGGCCAAGGTTCTAAATATCGGATATCGGGATCGATCGATTGGGGTTTTCATATCGGATATTGGATATCAGGGGAGATATCGGGGATACACGCGCATATCGGGCGTTCATATCAGACACTATATATAATGAAATATTGATAACTAAAAGTTGATTTAGAGTCATAAATATCATCTACCTAATAAAAATGATGTAATATGCTTGCAAAGACAGTAAAAGATTATGTACATTTGCACGCAGTCATGTAATAAATAAGTTATTTCATATCAAGCGATGTATCGGGCGATTTATCGGCCAATGTCGGGCGATTTATTGGCCGATATTTCAAATATTTGTCGTTTTTTGCTGCAAATGATATGGCAAACGATTTTCCTATACCGTATTGGCAGCAGGCAAAAAAGGAGATATTGGATGATATCTCGGCGACTCGGCCGATATTTAAAACAGAATGAAGACCATAATTTTATGCCTCTTTAAAAGATTCTAGCATTCCTATCCTTTCATATATGACAGACTACATTGCACCCCTTAGTATCAGCCTTGCTATTACAGCTGATTTGATCATACCATTGAATCCTTCTTTAATCAACAATCCCCCCTTCTCACTGCTTCCTATCTGATTTTGATCCATTCCAAGCTTAAGTTACAAAGAGACAAGGTATAAGAAGAATAAAGGCAAGCGAAAAATATAAGGTCCCTGGATTGGGAACGTGACACGCACAGAACACTGTGCATCAAAGTGTCTCCTGTGAAGAGATTATTATGTATAGCTCTATGCAAGCAGCAAGATGATGAGTTCGAGTCTCATCTGTTTTCTCACTGTTTTGGACATTCATGCATGAAATTACCTTGCTAACACTAATTGTTCTTTTCAATTTTAATGAGAACCTCCATTGCCGAATATATTTCTAATAGTTTGTTGCTGGGCCTTTTGCTTCGATTCAATGTTTCTACGCTTGGGATGTATGGAGATTGTTAAATAATCATAATTTGCTGAAACCAAGATGGATGTGGAGTAAAAATTACCTAATTGCAGTATTATTTCTCATCATACAATAATGATCTTGCCTTTTAGGATTGGCATGTTTAAGTACACATGGTATTTACAGAAGTCAAACCCTTCTCAAGTAGAAAACCACCATAATAATTGATATAAGTTTTTATTGGCATCATAAGCTCTCAATTAAATGTTTAGTAAGCCAGGTTTGCTATCATGACACCAGTTGTCTACCTGGAATTTGCTACTTAAGAGTGCCAGAGAAATGAATTTACAGTAAGCAACCTCGCTTTGATCTTCCCTCGGTAGAGTTAGTGTGCATTGGACCAATTAGGATTACTCTCTGTTTAAGTCCACCTACATATTTATATGCATGCACTTCAAATCACACGCATGGTATATATGCATGTGTATTCACATCCGTGTGTGCTTCGATTGTGAGCAATGATTGTATATTTACATATTCTGGTCATGGCATTTCAGCGTGTTAGGGGCGTACATGTGCATGTGGATATACTGCACACATTAAAAGGAGAGAGCGAGATACAATTTACAGGAAACCTTTGGGAATCGATTTCAGATTCTAATAGAATTCTTTGACACACACACACACAAATTTCAGTGAACATCACACAAAATAAATATTTCAACAATTTTTTTTAATAGAGTCTCTCTGTTAAATGAATCCTAAAAGAATAAGTTGATCAAAACAATGGAAAACTAAACTTGCTTCATGCTACAACTGTTCACTCTCTTTCATTTGCTCATATAGCTTTAGCAGACAAAGCAATGGAAATCTATCCGACATTGAATGAAGTGCCACAGTTCAACATTCTGTGGACTCAACAACCTGTGCACATCAATTTTATCAATGAGCTGCGTTCTGAAACTGCACTCTGACCTCCACCAAATCAGGTACAACTCTTCTTTGATTCTCAACTTCCTTCTAAACCAAGAAAGAAATACATATACAACCTGCAGTGATCCAATAAAACAACAATCAAATAATAACATTTCTATCAAATAAAACATTCTTGCTTTGTCACAGGAGATTTATTACACAATAAGAGCAGTCATCTCATATATATTTAGCGAAGCAGCAATCACGTACCGTTCTTGTGCGCTCTGCTCAAGGGTATGCCCAGGCCTGGAAGCGATCAATTTGGCTGCCCATCAAGGACTTGCAACAATCAAGATGGTCGGACAACCCAGAGGTCATGTAAATGATAAATTGACTCTTGAATGTGGTCCTTCTATATATTTTCTTCTTCACCATTGCAACACTGACATTGGTTTGCAATATTTGCAGATATCGCATAAGACTTGAGCTGAAGGACCCTACTGGAGGGGTCTTCATCACATTATTCAATAAGAAAGCTGAAGAAATCCTAGAGGTTCCCACATTAGAGATTGAAGAAATGAAATCTCAGGTACTAAAAAAAAATTAATATTAATGTTATATGTAGCAATGATACTAAATACATGTCTGCCAAAAAAAAAAAAAGAGAAGGCTACTGAATCTTTCTGATTTTACTGCAGGTAGATGGTTTTGTGAAGATAGCAAAGATCTTCGACAGGGCTCAGGACAAAACATACAAATTCACAATCAAATACACTGATCGTGACTTTCCGTATGGCAGCAAAGGAAGCCGCACAGCCCACATGGTTGACTAGGCTCCAAGAGCTTACACTCTTCAGCAGCCAGTCCTTTCGGAACCAGAAATCGAGGCTGACGAGACTGAAAATAGCTCAAAGAGGCTGATGAGATGAAAATAGCTCCTAAGAATCATCAACAAATTCTGATGCAATCACTACTTCTGAAGAATCTGAAGTCGAAGCTTCAGATGACTCTGCTAGTAGTTTGAGGGAGTTCTTTCCTTTGCTTAAAGTCCTTTTGTCATGGAATAGATGTTTGCTTTCAGCAGCATGCATGAATTGTGATATTATGACTGCTAAGTAAACTTTTGAGACACATACTACTAATTTCCTGTAATTACTAAGCTGAGATAACAGCTGAGTTGAGATTAGCACATGGAGGTTATTTTGCACAAACCCCTCTTTTAAAAAATCAAGTATCCCTCTACTATTCTCAATTATACTCTCTCCAAACCCTTCCTCTCAATCTTGAGCTTGCCAAGATCCACCACCAACCACCTCTCTCTCCTCTTCCTCTCATTCTAATGCTCGTTGAAATCCACCACCAACCACCTATCTCCTCTCCTCTTCATCGCCCTCTCTATCTTGTCAGCTGACCGCCCCCCTCTCTCTCATTCCCTCTCTTTCTCAATGTCAACCCTCTCTCACTCTCAATCTCTATCTTAAATGGTGTGGGATAACTTCTACATTCCCCTCGGTCTTGGGTTTCATTTTCCTTAGCAACAACATCGTTAACATATATGCTAAGTGCCAACACATCGACCAAGCTCAGTGGGCTGAATGTGACATTGAAATGCTCCCCAATGCCTTCATTTGTCGGGGACTTAATTATGGCTACGTCTTTAAATCCATGCTCATTTCTATTACTATCAAGACTAGGAATTGCGACAATGTCTTTATGGGTAGCTCTTTGTTGAATATGTACTGCAAACTTGGTCTTGTTTTGGATGCCCGCAAGATGTTTGGAAGGAGGGGGAAAGGAATTCAGGGAACCGAGGCATTCAAGCTGTTTAAATTGATGTGGACTCTGTAATTAGCCTATGGCTTTGTAATCTTTCTATTTTTCAGTGGAACCGGTTAATGAGAATTGTAATTTTATGTAGTTCTTTTATGAAAATATATGTACACTTGAAAAGGGTTTTGTTGTAGTGCTGCATAATATTCTTGCTATTGTAATTCATTGGCATTAACTTTGTAAGTATTGATCTATGCCAATTGTACTATGTGTCAAGCTTTTAAGGGTACACTTCATATGTTTAAATGTAAGAGACTGTATTCAAATTTGACAGCTTAATCATGCTAAAACTTGCAGATGAAAAATTTGGTGGAGTATTGACTCGTATGAGATTTGGAATTGGGTTTCAAGAAAGAGAGTTGTTTTTGCTCTATTCACTGAGGGTTATTGCTGGTCTGTTCACCAAGAGAAGTTGCTAAGAGCTGAGAGGAGAGAGTTGGGTGGCGGTGGATCTTTGTTAGCTCGAGAGGGAGGGAGACGAAGATGACAGAGAGGTGGCGGCAATGGATCTCGACGAGATTGAGAGTGCGAGGGAGATGAGAGAGAGAGAGAGAGAGAGAGAGGTAAGCAATGGGCTATCAACGAGATTGAGAGGGCGAGGGTATGAGATTAGGAGTGAAATCACCTAGAGGGGGTGAATAGATGATATGCTAATTTATGTGAAAAAATAAAAATTTATCAATAATAATTCTACACAAAGATATTAACACATAAACAAATCCAACTCACAACCAAGAAATGAAGTCGTATACCCTGTGAAGGGCTCTGAACTTTTCCTCGTGATTCCTCTTAAATAAGAGTTGAGGTGCATAATTGCTTTCTTGGTGTCTTGAGAGTTCAAACAAAAATCTTGAGAGAAGAATAAAACAACATATATATTTGTGTGATAATATAAAGGAGTTAGAGTTAGAGAGATCAAACGCAAGCCAATCGCAAAGATAGAGGATTGTTATTGAGGTTCGAGCCATTTGCTCTCCGTCTCCGTCTTCACCGCAATGAATGATTCCACTATAATCACTCTCGGTTAAAATTTAACTTGATCCTGAAAGATCACTCGGTGCCACAATACCTACTAGCTTTCTACTCGTTCCTGCAAGAACATAAACACACAAGCCACAAGCTCGATCAAAGCACAACCTCCAACAACTCAATTACAAAGAATGAACACTAGTGATCAATACTCGATCACAAACCTAACTCTCTTACAACCTCACTCATAAAATAGATAAAAATGAAAGCTCAAGTATAAGTGAGAGACAACAGAGATTGAGAATTGAAAAGTATTAAAAAACTTTTACAAAAAATCTTTTTGAAAACTTGTGAAAAACTTGTTTTATAAAACTTCTTGTAAAAACACTCTCTAGTCAATCCTACTTATAGGAGAGAGCTAGGACTAATTCTCAGCAAATCCAAGCAATAAAAATTTGTTAGAAATGTTAAAAACATAATATTGTTATATCTGACAACTAATAAAGATCAATATATTAACAGTGATATTTATTAAAATAAATATTCAAGCACAACCTTATAAAAAGAACGTTAGTTCAATTATACAGTAAATGGAGTGAGGTACGCATGTAGGAAATCTCTTCAAGATAATTACGTCCCCTACTATGGTGCTAATGGTTGCTGGATGTTGGTCTCTGAAGATACAACACTCTTCACAGTATTTAGATGGCATTATCAAATCACCGTATATTCGAACCGTAGTTAATCAGTACCTTCACTAATTGGAATTTCAAAGCACTTGGATGATGATAAATTTCAGGTAGAATAGTTGTCTTAATATGAAAAGAAAAAAGAGAGAGTGAGAAGAATTTATGTCTTAAGAAGGCATATTTTCAGACAACATTCTATTTCTCTTCAGAATCTCTTGAATTTCCTGTTTCTTCTTTCAGATCAGACGGATCAAATTTGTCTATTTAAATATGGTGTGTTGAAATAATCGAGGGGAGTGCTTTTTATAGCGCTCCTAGGAGTCCTGTTGGAGGGAACAGTGCGATGGTTCTGAAAGAACCATCACAACTATTTCAGACGGATAGAACGTCTCATAACGGTTCTTAAACATTCTGTTTGTTAGAGTAACTGCCCGCTTCTAGAAGCAGGTGTGTATCGGCGGGTCGGATGATCTGCATTCGCACAACCCACATTGGCATGGTTCGGGTCAGGTTTTCTTGCCACCTTCTGTATTTTGGAGTGGACCTAGGATACAGATTGCGTAGCCGACTGAGAGTTCCATTATAGGGTTCTCAGAGGATGACTAACATCTCATATGTACTGTTTTTTTTTCACTATTCATACAGTGAGATTACTGTTATTATTACTGAGTACCTAGTAGTACGACCTAGTTCAGCGCTAGGAAACTGAGATCGTGGTCTCGGATATTGTACAGGACCCACTTAAATCATGGACAATGTCTTAAGCGATCAGTTTCAATAACTTAGGACCCCAATTGACACATGTTATAATCCCAGTATAGGATGCATCTATTACAAGTGGCAATTATTGTTCGCTGACATTATTAATAACAAAGCTGAATCTCATATTGACATTGGTACATACATGATATGATAGACATCTGATTATACCAATGACCTGATTGTACATCGTACTCTAGTATTGAATGACTCTATCCACCTAATATATAAATTGTGATAGACACCTGCTTGGATACCTGACTGGACATACACTCTACTGTGCACTATCCACATTACTGTTTATTTACTTATTCATGCCGTTTCTTATTCCAGTTTAAATTATTATCATATGTTCACATTTATATGCATGTGCATTTTTCCTTTTATTCTTACAGATTCACTAGGAGTTCAGACTCCCTGGATTTGCATATCTAGATCATTAGCTATTATTACAGATCAGGTATTTGGAGAGGATCACATGCATCTTGAGGAGCTGGAGTCTCTCTCTTCTTAATTAGCGGTATTCTTGCTCTTTTGTTCTTGTTATTTCCTGATTCAATCTATATCGCATTCAGTTGCCATTTCTTTCCTTATTCATCTGTTTTCATTGTGTTAGATATTTACATGTCATAATGCAGTGATATTGATTTATCGTAGTGGATTTTATAACTTCTTCAGATTACTTTAGGCTTAGCGTGTATACGTGGGGTATTTTTCTTGCGTATATACGTTGTTAGCTCTCGTCGCGACTCTATTTTCACGTTTTTTTGGGAAGCAGGGTTGACAAGTACCCTTCATTCTTTCTATTTCTCGAAGCAACGATCTCTTGATAATGATGAAAAGGCCTTGAAACTTGCCAACTTCTCGAGCCCAATTTACCAGAACCTCTCGACTTTGGAATATCCCATACGTGGTGAAGTCTCCACCGCAATTAATTGTAAGCTTGGTACCAATATTGCAACATTAGCTGGTTGCTCCTGAATAATAGTCCATATGAAAGACACAAGGTTAAATCTGTATACATAATTGTTCGACAAAATATTACCAAAAGAGGACTCATTGTTTGGCAAGAGGTTATCGAACACTTAGCTATATGTTCGATATAGCACTACAAAATATATAGCTACTATTTGGTAGAGAAGAGCTAAATAGATACTAAATGTTCAGTAGATAACTGTCGAACATTTATTCTCTGTTCGATTGGTCTCCACGGTGCATTTTTAAAATGTTTGGTTGTCAACCATCGAATAGAAGTTGAAAAAAATAATAAAACCTTAAAAATCTGTGATTTAGAATGGTAAAAACTCACATTTTCAGTGTTGTAATGCTTTAAAATTGTTAGTTGCTTATTCATAGCTGCCCACGATGAAATGTAGGTGGATTCTATGTAGATCACCTGAGGGAGTGAATAGGTGATATGCTAATCTAATATCAAATAATGCGAATTAAAAACTATTATGCAAACTAAAACTATCACACAATGTATAATCTAAGAGTGAAGCTGAATTTTCAATAAAGGGCTTTGAACTTCTCCTCAAGATTCCTCTAGATTAAGAGTTGAGGTGCAACTATAACTTTCTTGGTTAAATACTGGTGTGAGCACAAATACAAACAATATCAAGCATGTAAAGATGTGAACAATATGAGAGCATGCAACATATCAAATAATCCTAAGCATATAAATAAATTAAACACAAGTAAATATCAAGCATATAATGATGTGAATAATATAAGTAAGATATAAACACAAGTGAGTTGCAAGAGAGATGAGCAATCGCAAACACGGGAGAATTGTTTCGAGGTTCGAGCCACTTGCTCTACGTCCCCGCCTTCACCACTATAAAGAATTTTCACTATAAATGATCCCGCAAGATCACTTGGTGCCACAACACCTACAAACGAGCTCCCTTGAAGACTCTTGGACCAGCAAGTCCCACACTTGTTCCTGCAAGAACAACACACGCAGACCCACAAGCTCGCCAAGGTCGCAACCTCGACAATTTCTCCAAATACAAAAGGTGGAACACTTGGTGATCACTTCTCTTGATCACCTACAAACACTCTCATAACAAGGATCCCTATGTTGGCCCAAAAGCCCATCACTCTACTTTTGATGATGATTAACTCATATAGTTATAGTACTAGTGATCTTGTATTAAATTTCAGATATTCAATCAAGATCTTTGTCGGTGTTTGGCTTCAATAAAAGATTTGAAGTCAAGTTTTAAAGCTAGCATGTGTTGATTCAAGAACTTGTGCTTCAAGATCGCATCAAGTACTCAAAGAGAAGTCTACTCATGGATCAAGTTTGGATCAAGTCGAGATGGAGAAGAAAAATTTTCAACAAAAGGTTTTCAGGAAGATTTGAGTCCTACTTCATAAGTTTAAGATTTTTGTTTTAGATAAAATATAAAGGATAGATTAGTTGTGGATTGCTCAAGCTTATAAACACACACACAAAAAAATATTTCATGACTTTCATGTTAAATAGTTCTAGTTCTTGGAAAATAAAGTTTTGGTTTTGGATCATCAAAGAATACATCTTTTGTTTTCTTGAATAGATTTTATCAAAACAAGTTTACATGGTTTATATCTGTAAGCTATCAAAAAATTATTGAAGACAAAACCTCAAACGCGAACCTCCCAGATGCGGAGGTCGCGCTCCAATGCCAGACGTGAAGGTCGCATTCCAGCGTCAGACGCAGAGGTCGCCAGACGCAGACCTCGTGTTCTAATGTCAGAAGTGGAGGTCGCCATACGCAGACCTCGCGTCCTTTGTCAGACGCGGACCTCAGCTAGCTCTGCGTTTCAACTCAAACGCAAGCCTGAGCAGCTCTGCGTTCTAATACAGACGCGAGCCTGTGAGCTCCGCGTCTCAACATCAGAGTGAGGTCCGCATTCAACGCGAGACCCGTGTTTCTGCTGTAACTGTCAGTCATGACTGGGCCAGTCACTCCCACGATCTCCCCACTTAAAGGAGAGATTAATCCCCATTAGTGGAGAGTTTTAAGGGGGCAATTACACTCTAATTTTCTCTATAAATAGCTATGAAAAGCTAGAGGAAAGAGAGGGGGACAAAAAAAAGAGGAGACCTCTCTAAGGGGACCTCTGGAGAGAGGACGGGGGGAACTCGGAGTAAAATGGAAGGAGCTCTGAGGAGAAAAGGAGGAGAATTCCCTAAAATGTACACTTGATGCTTGACACTTGAAACTGGATAAATACAGAAGGCTGAAAGCTAAGCACAAGGTTGCTGAACACATATTGTGTTGGAGGAGAAAACTCTATAAACTTGCTGAGTTCAAGTTGAGTTTCTAATCTCTTTAAGATTTTAGCCACTGATTAAGATTTCATACATGTCCAGTGGGCTTCCAATGAGAGCAAGAAGATCCAAAAATCAAGCTTCCAGTTTGGTTCATTAACGGAGAATAAGAATCACTCTCCACCGCTACACGAAGAACCCAACAATAAACAAAGGGGAGATCCAATAATTCTTCCCTCTTTTGTAATCAGATTATTGATCCGTTGTAATTTTCTTTACAATAAAATAAAGAATTTGCGCGTTTTTAATTGTTTCTGACGCATACGAAAGATGGCGACTCCGCTGGGGATCTGTTTTCTCTACCAATGAGAAGACCATGCGCAAGAGGACCTGAAGCTTCTCAGATAAACCATCGAATCGCTCGTCATCTAATTCGACCAAGAGAAGTTCGAATAACTTCTCTCATCGGGCTCCATTAGCCCCAAAGTCTCAAGTATAGACTCACTCTCAAGGCTCTTCGAAGACTTATCATAGAGAAACCTATACGCTTTTTGACAAAGCAAGTGGCTCAACCTCTCTTGAGGTTCTAACAACATCCTGTGGAGCCAATATGGTTTGCGACATCGTCTCTTAAGAGACCCGCAAGGCCAGTTGTCTTGGCTCACAACCAACACAGTGGTGGAGGTCAATCTCGCCACAAAACTCCTCCCAAGGCTCAGCAAACTCAATTTGCAAGGGGTTCGCATCAACTCCTGCGAGCCAAACAGATTGTTGATCGTCGACAAAGACGTCAAGTTCACCATCAGCAAACAGAGCTCACTTTCACCCCCGCGTTTCGGCACCAAATGCAAAGCTAGCTTTTCAGCCTCACATTTCTGCAACAAAACGCGATGCTCGCGTTCACGAGCTGCGCGTTTCAGCACCAAACGTGAAGTTCACGTCCAGCCTCAAGCTGTGTCAAAACACGAGATCTGCGTCTCACTTCAAGAATGCGAGACCCACATTCAGCCTAAGGCTGTGCCAGAACATGACCTTAGTGTTTCAATTTTAAAATGCGAGAGTCGCTGACAGTGTTAAAGGATGACCTTCGCATTTCTATTCAAAAGCGCAAGACACGCGTTCAGCAGGAGGCTGCGGAAGAATGCGATAATCGTGTTTCACTTTAGAAACGCGAGGTTCGCGCTCAGTCCCAAGAGGCCAAGTTCAAATATGAACTGAGAAGCTCTCATCCCATGGGTTCGAGTGCCATTGTGAGCAGTTCATCTCAGCGGTGCTCTCTGATTGTCACTGTAACTTTCAGATGACTGAGCCGTCAGTTTTTAGCCTGTAAGACTCAAACTCAAAATCCTCCAAGAGACGCAGACCTCACGTTCCAATGTCAGATGCGGAGGTCGCAAGACGCAAAGGTCGCCAGACGCGGACCTCGCATCCTTTCTCACACGTGAAAACACGAACCTGAGTAAAAGGTTTGCTAAAAACCTTGAGGGATTTGGTCCCATCCTCTCCTCCAAAATCTCCTACCAATTCTCACTCACATAATGGTAGGGCCACAAAAATACCTGTGTTCGTTCCTCCAACGAAATGAGCTGGGACTTGTCACGTTAACAGTAAACCTCTAATAAAACAAATTTCTCAATTCCCAACAGATTCAGTCAAGTTAATATTAAACCTCTGACAACAAAACTCATTTAAAATCTTCGCCGTTATGTTAATATTACACCTCTAACGGCGAATCTCTCGCCTTCCTAGGAAATCAATGATTGTCACGTTAATATTACACCTCTGACAATTCATTTTATTTTTCACCAAAATCTCCTGCCAATTCTCTTCCATAGAGTGGCAGGTCCACAAATACAATCATTGTTAAGTTTAATATCAAACTTCTGACAATGAAAAGTTTCAATACTCCCCAGTGAGTACAAGCTTCACTTATCGTTCCTCTACATGGAGTCACAAATCAACCAAATTGTCAAGTTAATACTACACCTCTGATATTTCAAACTTCACTTATCAATTCTCATCAATAGAATGACAAGTCCTCAAAATTACTCATATCGCAAATCAATGATTGTCAATTTAACACTAAACCTCTGACATCCAAACTTCACTTGTCAATTCTCATCAATAGAATGACAAGTCCTCAAAATTGCTCATATCGCAAATCAATGATTGTCAAGTTAACACTACACCTCTGACATTCCAAACTCCACTTATCAATTCTCATCAATAGAATGACAAGTCCTCAAAATTGCTCATATCGCAAATCAATGATTGTCAAATTAATACTATACCTCTGACATTCCAAACTCCACTTGTCAATTCTCATCAATAGAATGACAAGTCCTCAAAATTGCTCATATCGCAAACTAACTACTGTCATGTTAACATTACACCTCTGACCAACTATTGTTATGTTAATATTACACCTCTAACAGTGATTAAGTTGCCGCCAAGTTTAATATTAAACCTCTGATAGTCACTTTTCCTCAGGCTTCCATATCGAAGCTGAGATGAGCGATGCTAAGTTTAACACACCTCTAACATCCAGTTCATTGTTACGTTCAACACTACATCTATTATCAATGACTTTTCCTCAGGCTTTCATATTGAAGCTGAGACGAGCGATGCTAAGCTTAACATCACAGCTCTAGCATCCAATTCATTATTAAGTTCAACAATACATCTATGACAATGACTTTCCCTCGAACTTCTGTATCGGAGTCGAGATGATCAATGCTAAGTTTAACATCACACCTCTAGCATTACCTCCACTGTCAAGTTTAACGCCACCTATGACAGTGATATCTTCAGTCTTCCCAATGAAACTGAAGTTCTTATGGAGCTAAGTTAACAGTACACCTCTAGCTTACGTCCTTGTCAAGTTAGTATCACACCTCTGACAAGATTCAATTTGATCCGTTAAGTTAATATCACACCTCTGACGGTAAAGAAATATTTAGATCCCCAACGGGTCTAGTCTTACTTGTCATTCTCTTCAATAGAATGACAGGTCCACTTAAATTGCTTAAATCCTAAAACCCGTTACTGTTATGTTAAACATTACACCTATAATAGTAAATCTTTATTTTCTAGGGAAATCAATATTTGTCATGTTAACAGTTACCTCTGACAACTCATTCCCTAAAATTCCCTCCAAAATCCCTTACAAATTCCACCCACAGAATGGTAGGACCACAAAAAGCATGTGACTGTTTTTCCAGCAAAATAATTACAGATCGAACCTATCATGTTAACATTACACTTCTAACACCGGGGTAAAATTTCAACTTGTCAATTCTCTTCAATAGAATGATAAGTTCACTCAAAATACTGTTATGTTTAAAATCACACCTCTAATAGTAGACAAATCTCGGTCAAGTTAATATCACACCTCTGACCAAACTTACTCCAATCACAAGACAAATCTCGATCAAGTTAACATCACACCTCTGACCAAACTTGCTCCAGTTGCAAGATAAATCCCGGTCAAGTTAACATCACGCCTCTGACCAAACTTGCTCAAATCGCAAGACAAATCTCAGTCAAGTTAACATCACACCTCTGACCAAAATTTCAACTTGTCAGTCCTCTTCAATAGGATGGTGAGTCCACCAAACTGTGCAAATCCCAGAATCTCTCGGTCAAGTTAATACTACACTTCTGGCCAAAGTTGCTCATATCGTAAAATCAATCGCTGTTAAGTTAACATTACACCTATGATAGTGATCTCCTTGATTTTCTTAGTGAAAATGAGATCTTTCAATCCTAAGTTAAACATCACACCTCTAGCATACATTTCATTATTAAGTTAACATTACACCTTTGACAATGATCTTCTCTCAATTTTCTCAATGAAAACGAGACTTTCATGGCGCTAAGTTAATATTACACCTCTAGCACACATCTTTGTCAAGTTAATATCACACCTCTAACAATATAATTTGCTCAAATTGTAAATCCAAACCCGTCATGTTAACATTATACCTCTGACGGTAAAAATTTCCATGGATCTTTAACAAATACAATCCCACTTGTCATTCTCTTCAATAGAATAGCAAGTCCATAAACCTGTTCAAATCACAAGTCCTGATCCCACTGTCAAGTTAACGTCACACCTCTGACAGTAACCTACTTAAATTTTCCCAGTAGAGTTAATATCACACCTTTGGCAATTAAAACTCTTCCAAAGAAGCTTTGAGCGTTACCTTCGCGTCTCCAGCACAGAGCTGCGAGTCAACGAACTTAAGAGTCGAGTCTCAACAGCAAGTAAAGGCTGCGTCTTTATAGTAATTGAGAGCCGCGTCTCTACAACAATTGAGAGTCGCCTCTCAACTTTGGTGAAGTTCGTGTCTCCACTTGATCAGTGCGCCAGAACCGCATCTGTGAAAGCTGCGTCCTCTCTCTCCCCCCCAATACAAAGAGTATGTCTCTGCTATTGCAATCAGTTTAACAGTACACTGGTATAGGCTATTGACAACTCTATCGGTTCAACAATATACCGACAATCAAATTACAACAATCTTTCTTGGAGGCTTCAAGCAGTTCAATAGTATACTCATGAAAATCAGAATCCAAACAAGATCAAGCTCGAGACTGCCTCTCAGAAGAATTCCAGTCCGATTACACAAAGTCCAGACTCAATCGAAATTCAAAGTATTTCGAAATCCGTCTCAGTCAACCATGAAGTTTCAAAAACTTAAGGGGTTCTGTAGGCTATCAAAAAATTACTGAAGACAGAACCTCAAACGCGAACCTTCTAGATGTGGAGGTCGCGTTCCAATGCCAGACACGGAGGTCACGTTCCAGCCTCAGACGCGGAGGTTGCCAAACGCAGACCTCGCGTTCCAATGTCAGATGCGGAGGTCGCCACACGTAGACCTTGTGTCCTTTGTCAGACGCGAACCTCAGCCGCCTCCGCGTTTCAACTCAAATGCAAGCCTGAGCAACTCCCCATTCCAACACAGACGTGAGCCTGTGAGCTCCGCGTCTCAACATCGAGTGAGGCCTGCATTTAACACGAGACCCGCATTTCTATAGTAATTGTCAGTCATGACTGGGTCAGTCACTCCCACGTGCTCCCCACTTAAAGAGAGATTAATCCCCATTAATGGAGAGTTTTAAAGGGGGTAGTTATAATCTAATTTTCCCTATAAATAGCTATGAATAGCCAGAGGAAAGAGAGGGGACAAAAAAAAGAGGAGACCTCTCTAAGGGGACCTTTGGAGAGAGGACCTGGGGGAACTCGGAGTAAAATGGGAGGAGCTCTGAGGAGAAAAGGAGGAGAATCCCCTAAAAGGCACACTTAACACTTGAAGCTGGATAAATATAGAAGGCTGAAAGCTAAGCACAAGGCTGCTGAACACATATTGTGTTGGAGGAGAAAACTCTATAAACTTGCTGAGTTTAAGTGGAGTTTCTAATCTTTTTAAGATTTTAGCCACTGATGAAAGTTTCATACCTGACCAGTGGGCTTTTAATGAGAGCAAGAAGATCCGAAAGTCAAGCTTCCAGTTCGATTCGTCAATGGAGAATAGGAATCACTATCCACCGCTACACGAAGAACTCAGCATTAAACAAAGGGGAGATCCAACAATTCTTCCCTCTTTTATAATTAGATTATTGATCCGTTGTAATTTTCTTTGCAATCAAATAAAGAATTTGCACGGTTTCAATTTTTTTTACGCGTACAATATGTATATTGAATTTCAGCAATATACATAATTTCTTCATATTATCTAGAAACTTATTTTGATGAGTTTAATTCATGTATTTAAAATTTTGCAAAACTTATTTTAGAGCTTATTGTCAAAAATAAGTATATTTCATCGTCTATATGTATTGGATCATTTTCATACATACTATACTTTAAATGTGTTTAAAGTATCTTGTTTTTGTACTTGTGCAAGTTTTGAAAAAAATCTGTTTTCCATTTAGAAAGTTTGTTTTTTAAAAAATACCGTTTTCGGTTTAAGCTTTAATTTTTATGCATCAAAAATAGTTCAAATTATTTGTAATATGTGTTGATTTTTGATCACACATATTTGAATTTCAATGTGTTTATACGAACTAATTTTTATGGATTTTATGGGATTTAATTGAATTTTTAAGGGTGTTTTATGTCCAAGTTTTTATCCCTTAAAAATCTGTTTTTGGGCTGGAATCGGTCGACCGACTGGTCGATCGAAGCAGGGCCCGGTTGACCGAGTGCTCGACCGACGCGCACAACGAACGTGCACAAGCCCAAGCCTTTGTCTCGGTCGACTGACCGATCGATCATAGCAAGGAAGCGGTCGACCAATCAGTCGACCGACTGGCTCTTCCAACCCTCAGTTGGGAAACGGTCGACCGAAGGTCGACTGACAGAGAGAATTCCTATCTGTGCTTTGGGGACGGTCGACCGGAAACCCCAATGGTCAGAAATATGACCATTGGTCTGTCGACCGGCCGGTCGACCGACTGACCATTCTGGGCCCCCAATTGCTAGTTTTTTACAGCCTATAAATTGGGGATTTTGGCCAGTTTTGGGTAAGATTTTGAGAAGTATTTTCTAGAGCTATTTTCTTATCTTTCACAGAAGTTTTTCAACAAGTTTTTAGAGCCTCACTTCTATATCAAAAGAGAGTTTATCAAGAGTGTATCCCTTGACATTATCAAAAAAAATTCTTGCGTTTTTCACCTCAAAATCTATCTTGTTTTTCTCACACAAGCTTAAGCTTTTCAGTATTATATCCATCCTCTAGGATCCTTGTTATGAGAGTGTTTGTTGGTGATCAAGAGAAGAGATCATCAAGTGTTCCAACCATTGTAATTGGAGGAGTTGGTGGTCGCGGCCTCGGCAAACTTGCGGGTTCGTATTGTGTACTGTTCTTGCAGGAACAAGTGAGGGACTTATGGGTCCAAGATTTCTTGAGGGATCTCGTTGTAAGTGTTGCCACACCAAGTGATCTTGCGAGATTAATTTTAATGGAAATCCTTCATTGCGGTGAAGGCGGGAACGTAGAGCAAGTGACTCGAACCTCGAAACAAATTTCTTGTGTTTGCGATTGCTTATTTTTCTCTTTCTCACTTGTATTTATATCTTGCTTGCTTATATCGTTTACATCTTTTATATGCTTGATATTTACTTGTGCGTAATTGATATATATGCTTGGGATTGTTTGATATCTTACATGCTCTCTTATTGTTCACGTCTTTACATGCTTGATATTGTTTGTATTTGTGCTCACACTAGTATTCAACTAAGAGAGTTATAGTAGCACCTTAACTTTTAATCTAGAGGAATCTTAAGGAGATAGTCCAGAGCCCTTCATAGGAAATTCAGCTTCACTCTTTGGTTATACTTTGTGCGTTAATATAATAGTTTTAGTTTGCATAATAAGTTTTTAATTCCTCATTGTTTTTCATTAGATTAGCACGTCACCGATTCACCCCCTCTTGGTGTCCTACAATTGGTATCAGTACTTAGTGCTCTTGATTTGGGTCTAACAAACTTGAATTAAAGATTCTTATTTTTGCTAATCACAATATTTGCATACACACGCATAAATTTTATTGCACCTCCTATGTTTGATATTCTTAACTTCTAAACTTGAAAATTTTAGATGTCTACGTACCTTAAAGCCCTTATTATACATGTTTATCTTGCCACTATTAATGATTCCTATTTTATAAATGGCAAACACCTTGAGACTAATACAAAAGCCATTCATGCTTTGAAACTAATCCTAAATGATGAATATTTATCTAGGGTTTCTAACATTAATTTGGCTTTTGTAGTTTGGAACACTCTCATCACTCTCCGTGAACAAACGCCATATGACAAGGAGAGTGGCTCAGATGAAGGAAGTAATACTTCTAACATGTGCTATATTGTCTAAGGGGATGACAAATTGAGGTAAACTCTGAATCTGAGCTTGATGAAGAAGTTGAGATGCCATAAGATGAGCTTGCATCATTTTGTCAAAAACTTCTTGAAAAATATGATCTGTTAAAAATTAAAAATAAGAAGTTAAAGAAATAAAATAATTCTTTCTTAAATAAAAATGATTCTTTTCAAAATAAATTGAGTATTATTGCAAAAGAAAATGAATTTTTGAAAAACTAAGTTATTTTGGTAGAAAAAGAAAAGGAGATTCTTTGAAATGAAAATGAATCTTTGAAAAAGAAATTATTTTAATTGAAAAAGAAAAGATTTTTATTTAAAAAAAGAAAAAGAATTTTATTTCACATGCTCATGTTTCTTCTTCTAAAATTGAAAATGATATTTGTATTGTGAAGAAAAAATTGATTGTTTAGGCTCAACATTAAGCCAATGTGCCTTTAATCATAAGTAGATTGGAATCTATATTTCGCAAGAAATAAGTTCCATACATTCATGCACATATCCCATGACATACATCTCATGTACACCATGTTCATACTCATACCACTCATATGTATGCTAGAGTGTACACATGTACACATTGTGGCCGCAAAGGCCATCTTGTAAAATTTTGTTTGGATAGATTAAATTCTTTAAATTTTACTAATAAGAATGTTTAGGTTCTCCATAATGCTAACCACCGTTGACCCAAAAAAATATAGGTATCAAAATTCCCACCTCTTGTTTTTGATATAGATGTGGGCTCTCACAAAAGGTAAGAGGCTTGGTGCCTTGGTAGTAGATGCAATCGGAGCTTGACATACATATTTTGGATGATCGCTATCAAGAAATTTTGGTGGGAGAACCACCGTGTTTTGAAGAAATGGATTGGCTACATCAATTTTGGTAACAATTTAATCCTCCTCTTTTAAAAATTTATTATGCTTATTTGTTAGTGATGTAACCTAGACCACTCATATATTGTTTGTGCTTAAGGATGAGTTGATTGGTTGCCTAGCTATGCATATATTTTTGAAAATAATGTTCATATTTTTAAATGAATTTACATGCCTATTTCTTTTGATTAATTCATGTTTTTATATATTTTAGGTAAAGCATATATTGATTTATATGTTTGTATCATATGTCCATATGCAAATCTTGTTAAAACTTGTGTTATACATGTACAATTTTTGAGTTACATATTATACATGCTTTATTTCTTTATATACTCATTTTATATTTAATTGTATATTGTATGTCCTATTTTTGATGATTCTTACGTAATTATATGATATATCATATTTATTTAAAAAGAATTTTCTTATAAGTTTTTATTTTTGAGCCTTATTGATTTATTTCATGAATATATTATTTACATGATTATTGTGCACTCACTTTTATGTTTACTCATGATTTTATTTTCTGAGCTCATATATGTGCTTTATATATTTTGAGTGTCAATTTTTATGTAATTAGCATATTTTCATGGGATATACATATGTTTTTTTTTTTTTTGCTTGAAGGATATCGTACTAGTTTTTTAAAATTATTTTTAAACTAGCTTTTATTCGTCAATTGGTAGAGTTTTCAACTTATAATACATTATTTTTAAAACTTTATTTTTGAAAACCTCTACCCTACAAGGGCGGTTGGTTAGGAGACCATGCCTTGTATGCTCTTAAGAATATCTCTTTAAACATGTGCATGATAGGGTGATAGTTATGAGTTATACACATACATGTCATGAAAATTAATTTTGTATACTCATACTTATTTTTTATATATGTATGCATCATATTTCAATTGGTATTTAAATTGATCACACACACACACACATAAATGATTTCTTGTGCTAAGTTAACAATGTTCATACATATATATTTTATAGCACAAAAAATTTTATTTAAGCTTGATTTAGTTCTCTTTATAAGCATATGCATAGGTTTTGTTACTATTTCAAAAGAGCGAAAAAATTCTTTCTTTTTGAGAAAAATATTTTATTTAAGAAAATGATTATATTTTCAAATTGGTATCAATTGTTTATAATTGGTATCTATATTGCAAAATTGGTATCATCTGCAAGTGGTATCTACTAGTATATTTTTTATCAATTTTATCAAAAAATATTTTAAAGTAGTACCAAAAATTTGTTTTGTCGATTGGTATCAAAATTTGTTTCAATTGGTTATCAATATTTATTTTGATATTTACAAATGGCATCAAAATATGTTTTAAGTTTTGTTCAAAATTTGTTTGGATATGTATTACTTATATGCAAGGAGAGCTTAACATCTCGTCTATATATAAACTCATGTTGAGTGTGGTATATAAAAAAGAGCTTGATCTCTTTTATTTATATGGTACACGTATGTAGGAGGAGCTTAACATTTTTGTTTATGCATTGTATATTATGCTTATATGGGTTAGAATTTAGTCATCTCTTTTTTCATGTAATGCTTGTACGCAGGGGGAATTAACATGCCGTCTATCCTCTTCATGAACTTATATCGCATGTACATTTATCTTGTTTGTTTTCCTTCACTGCTTTTTTGATGAATTGATAAAAGGGGGAGAAGAATTGAGGGAGTTTATAAATGCATGTTTATTTTGGTTTCTGCATATATGTTTATTTTTTAAAAATATTTTGTTTATGTACTTCACTGAATATCTTTATATTTTTTCTATGCATGAGTTAAGGGGGATATTCTACAAAGATTAACTTTAATCCATGCATATATAACTTCATGAGTTTTGTCATCATCAAAAAGAGAGAGATTGGCCCAAAAGCCCATCACTCTAGTTTTGATGATGATTAATTCATATAGTTATAGTACTAATGATCTTGTATCCATTAAGTTTCAGATATTCAATCAAGATCTTAGTCGGTATTTAGCTTCAATAAAAGATTCAAAGTCAAATTTAAAGCTAGCATGTGTTGATTCAAGAGCTTGTGCTTCAAGATTGCATTAAGTACTCAAAGAGGAGTCTAGCTCATGGATCAAGTTTGGATCAAGTCGAGATGGAGAAGAAGATTTCCAAAAGAAGATTTTCAAGAAGACTTGAGTCCTACTTTGTAAGTTTAAGATTTTTATTTTAGTTAAAATGTAAACGATATATTAGTTGTGAATTTCTCAAGCTCATATACACACACACACAAAATATTTCATGACTTTCATGTTAAATAGATTTAGTTCTTAGAAAATAAAGTTTTGGTTTTGGATCTTCAAAGAATACATCTTTTGTTTTCATGAATAGATTCTATCAAAACAAGTTTATATGGTTTATATGTATATAGAATTTCATCTATATACATTGTTGCTTCATATTGTTTAGAAACTTATTTTGATGAGTTTAATTCATGTGTTAAAAGTTTTGCAAAACTTATTTTAGAGCTTATTGTCAAAAATAAGAATATTTCATTCTCTATGTGTATTGGATCATTTTCATACACACTATGCTTCAAATGTGTTTAAATATCTTATTTTTGTACTTGTGCAAGTTTTAGAAAAATTGGTTTTCCATTTAGAAAGTTTTTTTTGAAAAATACCAATTTCGATTTAAGCTTCAATTTCTGTGCTTCAAAAATAGTTCAAATTGTTTGTAATATGTGTTAATTTTTTATCACACATATTTGAATTTCAATGTATTTATATGAACTTATTTTTCTGAATTTTATGGAATTTAATTGAATTTTTAAGGGTGTTTTATGTCCAAGTTTTTATCCCTTAAAAAAAAAAAAAATCTATTTTTGGGTTGTTGTCGGTTGACCGACCGGTCGACCGAAGCAGGACTCAGTCGATCGAGCGGTCGACCAACGTGCACAAGGAACGTGAACATGCCCAAGCCCTTGTCTTGGTTGACTGACCAGTCGACCGTAGCAATGAAGCGGTTGACCGACTTGCTCACCCAACTCTCGGTTGGGTGGTGGTCGACCGAACGGTCAACCACAGAGATAATTCCTCTTGTGCCTTGGGGACGGTCGACCGCCAGGTCGACCAGTAACCCCAATGGTCAAAAATATGACCCTTGGCAGGTCAACCGACAGGCCATTCTACCGGCCGGTCGAACGACAGGCCATTCTGGGCCCCTAACGACTAGTTTTCTACAGCCTATAAATTGGGGACTTTTGGCCAGTTTTGGGTAAGATTCTGAGAAATATTTTCTAGAGCTATTTTCTTATCTTTCACAGAAGTTTTTTAGCAAGTTTTTAGAGCTTTATTTTCATATCAAAAGAGAGTTTATTAAAAGTGTATCTCTTGACATTATCAAGAGAATTTCTTGAGTTTTTCACCACAAAATCTATCTTGTTTTTCTCACACAAGCTTAAACTTTTCATTGCTATATCTATCCTCTAGGATTCTTGTTGTGAGAGTGTTTTTTGGAGATCAAGAGAAGCGTTCCAACCATTGTAATTGGAGGAGTTGGAGGTTGTGGCCTCGGCGAACTTGCGGGTTCGTGTTGTGTATTGCTCTTGGAGGAACAAGTAGGACTTGCAGGTCCAAGAGTTCTTGAGGGAGCTCATTGTAGGTGTTGCAGCACCGAGTAATCTTGCGGGATTAATTTTAGTGGAAATCCTTCATTAAGGTGAAGGCGAGGACGTAGAGCAAGTGGCTCGAACCTCGAAACAAATCTCCCATGTTTGCAATTGCTTATTTTTCTCTCTCACTTGTGTTTATGTCTTGAATGCTTATATCATTTACATCTTTTATATGCTTGATATTTACTTTTGCGTAATTGATATATATGCTTGGGACTTGCATGCTCTCTTATTGTTCACATTTTTACATACTTGATATTATTTGTATTTGTGCTCATACTAGTATTCAACCAAGAGAGTTATAGTAGCACCTCAACTCTTAATTTAGAGGAATCTTGAGGAGATAGTCTAGAGCCCTTCACCAGGAATTCGACTTCACTCTTTGGTTATACATTGTGTGTTAGTATAATAGTTTTAGTTTGCATAAAAAGTTTTTAATTTCGCATTGTTTTTCATTAGATTAGCACGTCACTATTCGCCCCCTCTAGGTGTCCTACAATTGGTATCAGAGTTTGATGCTCTTGATTTGAGTCAACAACCTAGAGTTAAAGATCTTTGTTTTTGCTAATCACAATATTTGTATACACACACATGGATTTTATTGCACTTCCTATGTTTGATATTCTTAACTTCCAAACTCGGAAAGTTTAGATGTCTATGTACCTTAAAGCTCTTGGTATACGTGTTTATCTTGCCACTATTAAATATTCCTATTTTATAAATGGCAAACATCTTGAGACTAATGCAAAAAACATTCATGCTTTGAAGCTAACCCTAAATGATGAATATTTATTTAGGGTTTCTAACATTGATTCGGTTTTTGTAGTTTGAAACACTATCATCACTCTCGGTGAACAAAAACCATACGACAAGGAGAGTGGCTCGGATGAAAGAAGTACTACTTCTAACATGTGCTATGTGGTCCAAGGGGATGACCGCTTGAGGTAAACTTCGAATCCGAGCTTGATGAAGAAGCTGAGATGCCATATATGAGCGTGCATCGTTTTGTCAAAAACTTCTTATAAAATATGATTTGTTAAAATTGAAAATGAGAAGTTAAAGAAAGAAAATAATTCATTTTTAAATAAAAATGATTCTTTTCAAAATAAATTGAGTACTATTTCAAAAGAAAATGAATTTTTGAAAAATCAAGTTATTTTGGTGGAAAAAGAAAAGGAGATTATTTTAAATGAAAATGAATCTTTGAAAAAGAAAATTATTTTAATTGAAAAAGAAAAGATTTTTATTTCTAAAAAGAAAAAAGATTTTGTTTCTCATGCTCATATTTCTTCTTCTAAAATTGAAAATAATATTTATATTGTGAAGAAGAAAATTGATTGTTTAGGCTCAACCTTGAGCCAATGTGCCTTTAATCATAGTAGATTGGACTCTATATTTCGCAAGAAATAAGTTCCACACATTCATGTGCATACCCCACGGCAAACATCTCATGCACACCATGCTTACACTCATACTACTCATATGTATGCTAGAGTGTACACATGTACACATTGTGGCCGCAAAGGCCATCTTGCAAAATTTTGTTTTGATAAATTAAAATTTTAAATTTTCCTAATAAAAATGTTTGGGTTCCCTATAATGCTAATCCCCGTGGACCCAAAAAGATATGGGTTCCAAAACACCTTGTTGTAATAAATGTATCTACCCACCTACCAGCATAGTAAAATTTACTATGCGATGATGCAAGGGATGGCGTGCATAGTGACAGCGTAGTACCCCAAAGTTTTTCTATAAAGAGGCCCTTCCTGATTCATTTCAATGTACACTTAAGAAATCAATAAGAATTCTTACTTCTACTTTGTCTCTAGAATTCTCTGTTTCGGTGTTATTTCTCAGAGCTTTACAACACGTTATCAGCACGAGCGCTTTAGTTCTGTCCCAGCCTCTACCTCCGTCAGCTCAGGAAAAAAGCTCTATCACAAGCCTCTACCTCTATTAGCTTAAGGTAAAAGTTTTGTCACGAGCCTCTACTTCAATTGCTCAAGAAAAGGTCCCATCACAAGTCTCAGCCTCTACCTCTACTATCTCAAGGTAAAAATGGCAAGTTATTCTATTTATAATACTCGTATAACACCACTACTATAATGAAAGAAGGCTATGCTACCTATTTATAGTAATGTGATATGATTATGAAAAACTAAATTATTATACTAATTATGTTCATATAACACCACTACTATATTTGAAAGGAAGCCCTGCCACCTAGTTATAGTAAAGTGATGTGATTATGATAAGCTAATAATATTTCTTGTTATTATCTTTACTAACCTCTTATTTAATGCTTGCGTGAAATAAACCCCAAGTTACCAATATTGTATATGTTATTACCCTACTATTTATATCTGTATAAACGCCAACTGAAAAGTTTACCGAGTAGCTTGGTGTGCCTTGTTTATTTCAATATTTATTGATTTATTAATTATGTCTGCAAAACACCCACCAAGTAGAGTGGCGTGCATGTATTATAACTCATAAATATATATAGTACAATACATTTATTTTATCATTTTCTTAATTATAATATTTAATTGTATAAAATCCAAATTACTTTTCTCTCTCCTCCAACAGCTATAAACAGCTAGTTTTCACTCTATAAATTTGTGAATTCTAAACCACATAACTCACTTCTCAATCTCTCTTTATTCTCAAATTTTTTTCATCATCTCCACAAGCTTTGTATTCGAGATTTTCGTAAGATGCTTAGTCTATTTTTGAAGTTTATTATTGCCGTCATCATCATCAATACTTCTATCCTTTTTGTTATAGATATGTATCCAAGTGATTTTTACCTGGACCTTTTAATTTTAATGTTCACCTTCCCTCTTTTGTTTATAGCTATTATGATTGAAATGTAAGTTTTATTATTTTATTGTGAAATAAAATATTGTGATTGTAATTATTTTATATTTTATTATAGTTATCACTATGTCAAACTTTACAAATCTTGATTCATTCCACTTGATATCACTGGAAGGAATTATATGTCTTAGGTCATTGACATAGAAATGCATCTCGAGTCAATGGGTCTCACTGAAACAATAAAAGAGATAAACTCTACGTCGTCACAGGATAAGGCAAAAACGACGATCTTTATTCGCAGACATCTTGATGAATGTTTAAAATGTGAATATCTCACAGTAAGAGACCCAAGTTTCTTGTGAAAAAATCTCAAAGAAAGATTTGATCATAAAAAGAAAGTTGTGCTCCGTGCCATGCGTGATAAATAGAATGCTTTAGGCTTCAAAGACTTCAAGAAATTCAGAGATTATAACTCTGCAAAGTTCAGAATAGTAGAAATGCTAGAGAAAACTTACTTCATATTTTATGCATCTAATATAACACTGCAACAACAATATAGGTTGTGTGGCTTTAAGAAATATTCTGAACTAATTCCATCTCTTCTTGTGGGAGAGAAGAATAATGAGCTTTTAATAAAAAATCATCAGTCTCGTCCGACTGGTTCAGCAGCATTTTCGAAGTAAATGCTGCATTTTCTAAAAATTATAGACGGGGATATAATCATGGTCGTGGACGTGGTCGTGGCCTTGGCCGTGGAGTTGGCCGTGAACGCGATCGAAGTGGTTTTTATAACCCTTCACAAAATAACGCGATCCACAAGAAGCATCAAGTAGAAAGACATGATAAAGGAAAAGATATTCGTGAAAGTTCTCTTTGAAATCTTGAAGAGTCGTGTTATAAATGTGACATGTTTTCCATTGATTTTGCAAAGGGGAAAACTTACAAAAAAAGGGTCGAGGAGCTAAATTACAAGTAAATCTTTTGCAATAAAAAGATTACAAGTAGATCTCCTCTAAGACTCTGGAGAAGTGTGCCGGTAAGAGTCTGGTCAGCACGCGACCACTTTGTCCCTTTGACGATGCGATCGATCAGATAATCGGATTACTACCAGATGGGATTTTCTTCTTGCCTGGTTCAGGGAATCGGAGAACAGAAGGTTGGTAGAACCCTCTTGTTACTTCTCAAACTGCCTCTACTTGGGAATTCCTTCTCGCCTGGCTCTGGAGATTCCTTGAGAGGGAGGAAGATCTTAGGGTATCAGCACCCTGATTAGAGAAGTAGTTCTCTAAATTCTTGGAAGTAAGAGAATAGATCTCTGTTTAGCCGTCTCTTTCCTCTATTTTTCAGCCTCTCTCTCTGTGTGTTTATATTGCATGCCTCTGGTGGGATATTTATATGGAGAGCAGGGGTAAAATTGCCCTTTGAAAATCTAGAAACAGATTAAGTCAATCTGTTTAAATCTGAAAAGTGGCCTTGCCGCGAGGCTAGAATCAGCTTCTGCGAAGTTAGGAATAGCAGGTAGTGTCGATCTCCTGATCCGCTTTGATTCTTTCCAAATAACTGAAAGATCTCCCCTGATCTTATTACTTGTTCTAGGAGAGTCAAGAGATTATGGTAATCAACTGTCAAATTTGATCTCAGATTTGATCTCGATTAGATTTGATTTTGAATATATTTGATCTCATCTGGAGATTTAATTGGTCAAAGGTGACCATAAAAGACCCGCAGCGGAGCTGCCGCGTCGAGCTCATAGCGGAGCTGGAAAGAGCATCTGGCGAAGTAAGAAAGAAAGCTCTTCAGCGGAGCTGGATAAACATCTGTGGCGAAGCTACCGACCATCCTTCTGTGCGGTTGTGTGTGGTTCGAGTGAAGCTAATTCTCTGCGGAGTTAACTGAGCGCTTCAGGCGAAGTTATAAGTTAGCTCACTGATAGAGCATTGAACAGCTCCAAGGCGAAGTTGGACAAACTTAGCCTCTCAGGTGAGACTATCCCTTGGGCTCATGCGATGCTAAGTGTTGAGCTAACTTAGTGATTGATACACAATATTGCATATTTTACCACATAATCCCCATGCATTGCAAATAAATATATGATTTTTACTCGTCTTCTCTATATTTTGTAGGTCCACAAGTAAAAAGAGAAAAAGCCCAAAATCTCTTTAATTAGCAATAATTAAAGAGATTAATTCAAAAAGCCCAAAAGAGCCCAAATTTGAATCCAGAATTAAGAGAGATCCGCGCGCCAACTCAAGATTCTAGAAGGCCACGTGGATAACAACCTCATAACAACTTCACAACAGAAAGTTGTTGCTGAACGGCCTTCAAACTGCCGCAAGTTGCCGCAAATCCGCCGCAAATCTGGGGCCGTTGGGCGCCAGATTTTGCCAGCTGTCTCGTCTTCTGGATCCTTCTCCTGAGGCCTATAAATACTTCACTTGGACCTGCGAGCAAAGACTGAATGGAGAAGAGCGGAGAAATTAGTAGATGCTTGTAATTTTTGTAGGTTTTTCTCTAGGTTTTAGTTCTTTAGACCCTCTTCTTCTTCCCTAGAAATCTTTGCAAGAGAGAGATTGTAAGAGAGAGAGAGCTTGTGTAATCAAGGGGTGACAACTTGAGGAGCAAGGATTCATCCATTCTCTTCACTCTACTTGAGCAATTTCTAGTACTACTTGCTTTCTTTAATTCATGCTTTTATTTCCTTGCAATTTTACTTCATGCTTTGCTTTTCTTTTGTAATGGCTAGTGACTAATTTCCTTCTACATGACTAGCTAACACTAATCTTGCTTAACTACTAACTCATGGGTGATTGCTATATTTAATCTTGTAAGTTGTATGGTCTTCTCTTCTCCGATGGGGTTTCTTTCATTTCTTGGCAAGATCTTGTTGTAATACTCCATATGATTCATGTGTGCCTCATTTAGAGCCTTGTCTAGAACAAGTGCCTTGATGGAACATGGAGATGGATCACCAAACATATGCTAATAGATGTACAACTTCTTCACTTTCAATTGATGTATGTTGTATCTTCTTCCTTAGCCTCCCTTGTGTGTCGCTCTTTTGATTCCATTATTGAAAGTCTACTTGTAGGCCAATGACATCTATGAAGGCTACAAGACAAGTCCAAGAATGATCCCCCGTCATCCAAGTGGGAAAGTAATTAGACCAACATGCAAGACATACATATGCCGATGAATCAACATGAGGCAAGCATCACCATCACGGAGATTAGTAAGTTAGCAAGTTAGTCATGTTAGCTAGTCATGGTTTTCTCATCTTAAATCTTTCCCAAAGTTTTCTTTTCTTTAGTTTAGTCCAAAGCAAATCTCTTCCTTGATTTCTTTTCAGTTTCCATTATGAACATATCCACCGATTCTTTCATTTCTTTTTCCGTATTTTATTCATTCTTTTAAGCAAAGAAGAATCTTCGTTTTACTTTCTTCACTACGGACCGTAACGCTTCCATCGCTAGCTCTCCCTGAGAATCGACTCGGTATAGCTCTATGCTATAACGGAGATAAGAAAGGGTATATTAATCATCTTTCATACATTTGTGGAGTGATCTAAGCACTTGAAGTTGTTTCTAAACCTTATCTCCTTAATTGAATACATATATTTGTGCTCATTTATACTCCATAACACGACACCTTTCTCGTCTAAACAAATTGGCGCCGTTGCCGGGGAGAGCAACGGATTTTCTTTAAAGTGAAGAACTAAACGAATCTTCTCCTCTGTTGCAGGTTACAGGTTGAAGAAACAGGAAATTTTGCATTGCAGAAACATATAAGCGGACCTGGGCCTCTGCTCTCGAAAGCAGAGACCAGGATCCCTCTAACTTGCCGCGTTCCCAAGGCAAAAGCCGCGGTTCTGCGGCAAGGAGGAGTTGACTACTTACCACTTTTCTGCAGGGTTGCTTGCTCTGCAAAATACTGCTGCTGCAATACTTAAAATCTTGTATGCTTCACCTTATATCTGCTAATCAACAGTAAAAAATTTGTTGCAAGTTAAGAAAATTGTTTAGACATTTGCATCTCTAGGCACGTGTCTTTCAATTCCTTTACATTTACTGTTGAAGAGTGCTGGAGGCAAGGTACGTAAGCATAGCATATAGACTAGGACTCACTCTTTGCTTGATTTAATTCCGCTTTGGGTGATCCTTGTTTGTTATATCGTACACTTGCACGAATCAACTTTAAGGGCATAACCCATAAGAAAGATAAGGTGGGGATTTTATCACCCCTTCCTTAGCCCGAAAACCATTTTCCCACGCACTCACAATCCTAAGCTTCTAAATAAAAACTGCTAGACGCTGGCCCTAGGGACATTCGGACTCACTTAGGAGATTATCCTAAGGGGGAAAAGTGTTAGAAATTGACTTTTGTAAAATCAGTGTCTAGGAAAGGGATTGAGGGCCGAAAGCCCGAAGGTTGCTGGTTACTTAATTAAGGAACGTCTCTGACGGAAAACCTCCCACCAACCTTGCCCTTCCCTGACTGATTTGCTTATAGTTAAAGTCTACACTAAACCTCCTGTGGACGATCTAATCAGTTAGGAGTCGTCTAGGTCCAGGAATCCTAGAAGCTTGGATTGATTTTTCTTTTATTTGTTTGTTATTTTCATTTTTTCTTTTTCGCTGGTGTGATCGGTGCACGTTGTTTGTGATTGTATATGTGAGAGTGGTTTCGTGATCCAAAATCTGCAAGATTTGATAGAGTTTCTACATTTGCACTTACACTACCACTTGACATTATGGAAAACAACGTCTCACTTCAAGATCGATTTTATCCGATTCGCACCTCCCTTCCATCTTGCATTCTTCTCCCCGAGCCTAATGGAAATCACTTCGAGCTGAAACCACAATTCATTAATACACTTTCCCGATTCCATGGTCTTGAGTCTGAGGACGCGTACCTCTTTATTCGCGAGTTTGAAGAGGTATGCCAAATGATGAGAATTTCCCAACTGACCGAGGATGCTGTTAGGTTACGGTTCATACCGTTTGCACTTAAGGATTTAGCTAAGAAATGGCTTTACAATCTTCCCGTCAGTTCCATATCTTCGTGGGAGGATTTTGTAAAAGTCTTTCTTAAGAAATTCTATCCTATCCACAAAACAGCCCTCATGCGAAAGACTATCATGCAATTCAAGCAGGAACCTAATGAACCTTTCTGGAAGTATCTTGAGCGTTTCAAAGACCTTTTAGCCCTATGTCCTCATCACGGCATAGAGAAATGGCGTCTGTGCCAGATTATCTATGACGGTCTAGATTACCAAACGAAAACCCTCCTTGAATCCATGTGTCAAGGGGAATTTCTGAAGAAAGATGAGCATCAGGGGTGGGATCTCTTTGAAACCCTAGCTGAGAAAACCATTCAGTGGGAGTCTTGTCCTGATAAATCCACTCCCACCACTTCCAGAATTAGTACACACTCCATAGAATCCTCTATAGCTGCAGAAGCCAAGATCACACAATTGATGAAGAGGATAGAACTGCATGAGTCAAAGGGAAATTCTGTTGTAAATCAGGTCAACCCATTGCCTGTGACTAAACCGGGTTGCACCAACTGTCATGACCTTAGCCATGTTTTTGAGGAGTGTCCTTTGTATCAGCTCCAATCATATCAGGAGAACATGAATGCAGCATTTACTAGACCTCCATACTCCAACACATACAATTCTGGATGGCAAAACCATCCAAATTTCTCATGGAGTCAGTCTGGTCCTGAGCATTATAGACCACCACTTCCACATCCTTATAATGCTCAGTCTCACACATCCAGTTTCAATCAGAATTCACTGTATGTTCATCCATCTCAAAGTCCACCACAGTCACAACCATATCAGTACCCACCATTCTACCAATCACAATTCCAGTCTCCATACTATCAACATCCACCCCAGAATAATTCAGAAATATCAGAGTTGATGAAAATGATAGAATCCCTAACCAAGAACCAAGCTTCAATGATGAACCATCATCAACAGGATATGAATAAACTTCAGGTCCAATTAGGGCAATTGGCTAATTCTGTTAATGAGAGACAAAAAAGTATGCTTCCAAGCCAGCCATTGCCAAATCCCAAACATCACTTCCCTTTGAATGAAGTGGAAGATTCAGGACCCAGTCAATGTCATGCTATTCATACCCTGAGATCTGGAAAACAAGTTGACAATAAGGTTTCTAGTCCACCATCTCATCCAGTACCAAAGCCAACACCTCCTGTCCCAATGCAACCAGCTTCTGACAAACCATCTTCTAGTACAGAGCCATCCACTTCAAAAGCCAAGGGTAAAGAAAAGGTAGATGAGAAACCCTATAAGCCTGTTGTACCATTTCCAAATAGGCTTAAGAATCCCAAGAGAAATGCTCACATGGAGAAGATAAAAGAAATGTTCAATAAGGTCCAAATCAATGTCCCTCTTCTTGATGCCATACAACAAGTGCCATCATATGCCAAATTCTTAAAGGAAATGTGCACCAAGAAGAGGAAAACACAAGTCCCTAAAAAAGTCTTCCTAGCATCATCCATCAACGAGCTGCTCAATGGTCCAACTCCTGTTAAATACAAAGACCCAGGTAGCCCCACCATTTCATGCATCATAGGACAGACTACCATTAATAGGGCACTTCTTGATTTGGGGGCCAGCATCAATCTCCTGCCTTTCTCTGTGTACCAACAATTGGGGTTAGGTGATCTCAGTCCTACCCAAATGACTATCCAATTGGCTGATCGCTCTGTCACTAGACCCAAGGGGGAAATTCACGATGTCCTTGTCAAAGTTGGGGAATTCATTTATCCTGTTGACTTTGTAGTCCTTGAAACAAAACCTGTGTCAAATTCCAATCAAAGGGCTCAAACTCCTGTCATTTTGGGACGACCATTCCTGGCTACAGCAAATGCCATAATCAATTGCCAGAATGGATCAATGAGGTTAACCTTTGGTAATATGACTCATAAACACAATGTCTTCCACACACAACCTCGTAAAACAAAAGATCAAACATTTGAGGTTAGTTTCATTAGTAACAATTATGAGGAAGAAGGTGAAGATCCAAAAGATGAGTCACAATCTTGTGATTCTCTTATCCGAGTACCCTTTCAAAAGGGGAAAATTGATTTGGATATTTTCACTTTCAATGAGCCAACTCTGACTGTATTCGAACCTCCAATTGATATATCTTTTGAAGACCTGTTTGCTGATGAGATCATGTGTCTAGATGAGTCCACTCGGGGTCAGTTAACTGATTGCATACTTCCGGATGTTGACTTGAGTTTTGAAGAATTATATGGAGAGGAGTTAAAATTTCTAGATATTGGAAGTGTTGAGATTCCTAGTGAAAGTGGTGATAAGGCATTTGTTTGTGAACAATGTGGTGGAATGAGTGTGAATGATAATAACAATCAATTGAATCTGGAAACACCTGTAATACCCCGTTCCCGGAATACGTACTTAGTTGCGTATTCAGATTTTCGATCGTATTTTTCGTTTTACCTTCTGTATTTGACCGATTTTAGTTTCAAATGTTATTTTCCAATATATTAGATTTTCTATGATTTTCTGGATTTTTCCTGAATTAAAATGAAAATCTTCAAAACCGGTGTCGACCAGTGTCGCTGATCGATTCTCAGATTTTTAATTTACAAACAGTTGGGAATTTCTAGAAAGTCTTTTAGGCATTATTTCTTAGTATAATATTTTCTACCTAAATACTTTTTTTGGGAATTTTATAAATTTATGAAAATTCCACCGGAGTCGGTAGCTAACTGATTCCGGGATTTTTAGTTTTAAAACTATAAAGTATTTCTTAAAACGGATTTCACTATGAGTCTTAAAATATTATTCTTGATTTTTGGTAAATTTTACGAGTCGATCCGAAATACTTGAAATTCGGGACGATTTCGGTATTTTCCGAAATGTTTTCCGTATCCTCGACTTAAACCCGGGAATCTGTGTTTCCAATATTTTTATTTTTCTAGTCAAAGAGAATATCTTCTCTTTATCAATTTCTTTTCTTTTTTCCTTTTTCCTTATTTCTCTTCCTTCCTCCACAAGCCACAAGCTTTTCCAATTTTTCAAAATTCCAATCTTTCCAAAATTCCAACTTCCACACACTTCCACCAACTTCTACCATTAATGCCCCTCCTTCTCTCTCTCTTCCATGGCCGGCCAAGTGGCCAAAAGAGGGACACCTCATCCACTCCCATTTGCAAAAACCCCCCTCTCTTCTATCTTATTTGCATCTCCTTTACAAATCCAAACCCTATTTAAACATTTCCTTTACATTCTATTTCCTTTTTCTTCACTTCAACAAAGAGTTAGCCCTCACCACTTTCTCCTTCACCTCAACTTCAACCACCAACTCTCAAAGCATCACCAAGGTTTCCATCTCCACTTCAACCAACAACTTTGGATTTGGGGATCGTGTCTTTCTTCATCAACTATATCGCCGTGGATCAAATTCATCGACCACGACCTTTCCGAACTCGTAAAGCTTCACTTAAACCATTCGAAGTGAGTATTTTTACTCACCAAGACTCATACAATTCTTAGTATGTTTATGTTTCCATATCTTGTATAATTGTGTCTTCAAAATCATGTTTTTAATCATCAAACACAACCAGCAAATTCTGTTCTGTACCCTGTTTTCAGGCCACGATTAGTCGACTTGACCTAGGAGCTAGTCGACTTGAAACCCTTAGTTGAAACGCAACCTTTTCTAGAACACAGTTTTAGTCGACTATAGATCACTATTAGTCGACTATAGATCACTGTTAGTCGACTATACATTCTACCCTAGTCGACTAACATTTCCTGAATCAGAAACCCAACTCTCTGGAAAACAGATTTAGTCGACTTAGAGTATCTGTTAGTCGACTTGAGATGTCTGTTAGTCGACTGCCCGTTCCACCTTAGTCGACTAACTTTTCCTGAATCAGAATTCCAAGTCTCTGGAACCCAGTTTTAGTCGACTAGACTAGACTATTAGTCGACTAGAGACCACTATTAGTCGACTACCTCATTTTCCTAGTCGACTAACCCCTCTATTAGTCGACTACTCCTTCCACCTAGTCGACTATCTTTGGCTGTTTGTTATAGATAATTACCTTCTTAAATTTGGATCTTATGCTTACTTCATATGATTGTATATTGTACTTAGTGATTTGTTACTAGATGTATATCACCACTGTCATGCTATCTCTTTACACCAAGCATGATACACCTGTTTCTTATAATTATCACGATAACGGGAATGTAGTACCTGATTACTTGTTATGATTCCAGTTATGATTCTTGTTATGTATTCCAGTTATGATCTTACTCATTCCCGAAATCTGATAATTATGTTAATAAACTATAAAAAGGACAACTTGTATGGGAATGTAAGGAAGTGATGGATGCCGGAATGATACCTTGCTTATAGTAATGGAATAAAATATTGACGATTCGTGTTAGTGGGACTAAGGGCCCACAGAAGATGCGTGTTAGGGGGACTTAGGGCCCTCAAACTGGTCCCAGGTGTATGGGACTACTATAAGAAGTGATATCAGTTCTCCATCTACTTCCGTTAACAACCCTCAACTAGCTTATATATGGATGTATGTGAGTTGGGATATATACCGAGACACATACCTAGATATATGGGTCAGACGAGTAATAATAATAAGCGGTACCTTTTGTAACTCTTGTTATGCTTGTTATGACTTCCTTTATGTACCCCTGTCATGTCATGTTACTTGTTCCTGTTATGATTCTGGTTATTCCTTTTATATCTGTTATGCTTTCCTGTTATAACCTCTTTATTACTCCGTTGTATATGCTTGGCTTACGATGATGTGAGATAAAGGTATATAGATGAGGGTTTCCTTGTTTGGATTATTCCTTCGACGTACTAGTCTCATAAAGCCGTAATCTAAGCTTATACTATGTCTTTCCAACTTTAACCCGTTATGCTTCTATCTCCTACTGGTTGATATTTATTATACTGTTCTAACTCTCCTATTCTTGTCGCTTTGCCATTTGGCTATAGCCTGTTCATTGTTGGGAGGTCCTGACTCCCTTGGATTTGTATGTTCAGGTTCCGAAGCTTGGGTCGAAGTGGAACCATCCACAGAGGATCTAGCTTTTCTTAGTGAGCAAGCAGACTAGTTCCTGTTCTTTTGTGCCAAGCTCCTCTCTTTGACTCACGGGGTCTTCATCCAACTCGTGAGCCTTTTGTGTCCTTATTGTATATTGTACTTTTGGACTTGGTTGTGATAAAAGACATATGTAATGTGTAATATTTTATCATATCCTGCGATAGCTTTGTATTTGTACTTTTAAGTTGGCATATTATGAATACCACGCTTTGTGTTGTACTCTGATCTTTGTTGTACTAAATGCTTAGCGTATATACGTGGGGGCACCTTCTGACCTGCGTATATACGTCGCAGTGACGTCCCCGTATCCGTGGGATCGGGGCGTTACAACACCTAAGGCTAACAAAATTCATACCGTTTCCCAACTGAGCTCACGAAAGCAGACGCATTGGAATGATGGGAAACGGGCCAGAGGAAAAAGACCAAAAGCCTAGGTAATTGTTACACTTGTATATACTCCTTGTAAATAATTTTTTTTTTGTACGTTTTTGTTAATAACTGATTCTACCCTATTACCTGTTTCATGCATACATTTATCATGATGCATTGAGGACAATGCATGAAATAAGTGTGGGGAGGGTTTACTAATATAGGATTTTCATTTTCTTTTTAGGTTTTTATTTTCTTTTAGATTTTACCTTTCTTTATAGATTTTCTATTTTCTTTTAGATTTTACTTTTAATAAATAAAAAATAAAAAAAAACTTTTTGAAATAAGAGACAAACTTTAGATCTATTTTTAAGAAAATTAAGATGTATCTTAGAAATTAAGAAAGCCTTAATTATGACATCTTAAACCTAGTTGAAATAATAGATCTTGTTTGAAATTATAGGCTAAGTAAGAAAAATTGGTGAGATATTTTTATCTTGAATTTTTTGCCTTAGATTGTATGCACTTCACACTTACACATTTCTTGGGATGGAAACAAAGACCTAAAATGTCATATATAAAAAAAATATAAATAAAAAATATATATATATGTGAATAAAACATCACCTATTAAGCTGGATAAATGTGCCTCAAGAAGCATGATTATTCACGCCTAACGGTGGTAAAGGAAATAAATAATCCCCTTTAGTTTTGTGGCCTTTTTTACTCGAGACCTTAAACCCGAGGGATGTTTTCTCATCTGGTGCCCTAAGACCGTCTGGTTTGGGAGTCATCGGTTAAAGGCTCGCTACAAGGGTAAACTAGAAAGCCTAAACTAAAGGAAGAAAAAGAAAAAGAAAAAGAAAATAAATATATATAAATAAATGGCTTGATGGTTAGAGTTGAAATCCCAGAAATTTTCACTGAGCACGGTGTGCATATTATCTAGGTTTTATGAAAGATAAAGTATTCAATCCAATTTTGAATTCTTACCTTAATTGAAGACAAGATCTTGCATAGAGACTAAGTTTAAGAAAGAATGATTATAGGTGGACTTATGACCTAAGATCACTTACATTTTGCAAAAATAGTTCGAAAACATGTCTCTCTTTCAAAATGCGTTTTCAAAACACTAACATTTGTCTTCTTTCTTTATGGATTTTGTGGGTGTAATCCGCTGAAAACCCTCAGGAGACAACACTCCTCCTCTAGGGTAACCTAGAGGTTTAACGGCTTGTTGCACACGCTCAGTGCAATCGCGTCACCTGCGAAAGTGGTGTAATAAAACTTGTAGTATAGTTTTTCTTTTCTTTTTCTTTGTTTTGCTCGGGACGAGCAAAAGAATAAGTGTGGGGGTGTGATTGATACACAATATTGCATATTTTACCACATAATCCCCATGCATATTGCAAATAAATATATGATTTTTACTCATCTTCTCTATATTTTTGTAGGTCCACAACTAAAAAGAAAAAAAGCCCAAAATCTCTTTAATTAGCAATAATTAAAGAGATTAATTTAAAAAGCCCAAAAGAGCCCAAATTTGAATCCAGAATTAAGAGAGATCCGCGCGCCAACTCAAGATTCTAGAAGGCCACGTGGATAACAACCTCATAACAACTTCGCAACAGAAAGTTGTTGCTGAACGGCCTTCAAACTGCCGCAAGTTGCCGCAAATCTGGGGCCGTTGGGCGCCAGATTTTGCCAGCTGTCTCGTCTTCTGGATCCTTCTCCTGAGGCCTATAAATACTTCACTTGGACCTGCGAGCAAAGACTGAATGGAGAAGAGAGGAGAAATTAGTAGATGCTTGTAATTTTTGTAGGTTTTTCTCTAGGTTTTAGTTCTTTAGACCCTCTTCTTCTTCCCTAGAAATCTTTGCAAGAGAGAGATTGTAAGAGAGAGAGAGCTTGTGTAATCAAGGGGTGACAACTTGAAGAGCAAGGATTCATCCATTCTCTTCACTCTACTTGAGCAATTTCTAGTACTACTTGCTTTCTTTAATTCATGCTTTTATTTCCTTGCAATTTTACTTCATGCTTTGCTTTTCTTTTGTAATGGCTAGTGACTAATTTCCTTCTACATGACTAGCTAACACTAATCTTGCTTAACTACTAACTCATGGGTGATTGCTATATTTAATCTTGTAAGTTGTATGGTCTTCTCTTCTCCGATGGGTTTTCTTTCATTTCTTGGCAAGATCTTGTTGTAATACTCCATATGATTCATGTGTGCCTCATTTAGAGCCTTGTCTAGAACAAGTGCCTTGATGGAACATGGAGATGGATCACCAAACATATGCTAATAGATGTACAACTTCTTCACTTTCAATTGATGTATGTTGTATCTTCTTCCTTAGCCTCCCTTGTGTGTCGCTCTTTTGATTCCATTATTGAAAGTCTACTTGTAGGCCAATGACATCTATGAAGGCTACAAGACAAGTCCAAGAATGATCCCCCGTCATCCAAGTGGGAAAGTAATTAGACCAACACGCAAGACATACATATGCCGATGAATCAACATGAGGCAAGCATCACCATCACGGAGATTAGTAAGTTAGCAAGTTAGTCATGTTAGCTAGTCATGGTTTTCTCATCTTAAATCTTTCCCAAAGTTTTCTTTTCTTTAGTTTAGTCCAAAGCAAATCTCTTCCTTGATTTCTTTTCATTTTCCATTATGAACATATCCACCGATTCTTTCATTTCTTTTTCCGTGTTTTATTCATTCTTTTAAGCAAAGAAGAATCTTCGTTTTACTTTCTTCACTACGAACCGTAACGCTTCCATCGCTAGCTCTCCCTGAGAATCGACTCGGTATAGCTCTATGCTATAACGGAGATAAGAAAGGGTATATTAATCATCTTTCATACATTTGTGGAGTGATCTAAGCACTTGAGGTTGTTTCTAAACCTTATCTCCTTAATTGAATACATATATTTGTGCTCATTTATACTCCATAACACGACACCTTTCTCGTCTAAACACTTAGCATCTTAGGCCTACTTAGGTCTCTTCAAAGATAATCTGGGCTCACTGTCTGCTTCACTGGATCAGTAGAGTTCAAGTCGCTGATTTGTCCCTCGGAGATGGGTAAAAACTGGTCGTCAGCTTGTCTACCACTTGTCTTTTGTAGTTGTCAACAAGTTAGATATTGTTCAGTCCAGTTAGGAATCTTGTCTTTTTTAGAGTGTCAACATGACCCAAAGAGCATTGGTCTTGAGTGTGTCGAATACCGGAACACCTTTGTAAGCTTTACAAGGCATCCTTAAAAGGAAAAGAAAAGGAAGTGAATTTCACTGAACATGATGACCTTATGGATGATTCAACTCATCTTGATGCTTCAGATTTTACTGATGATTTTGCTGATCTTTCAACCCATCGTGATTTTATGGATACTGGTGATAATTAGATATATGATTGTATTACTATGTTTTGTTATTTGTATTGTCAAATTTATCTTTAAATGTAATATTTCATTTATAATAACATGTTCAAAATTTTATTCTCACCAAATGATTTATTTTGCATGAAGCTTGATATGGATTATTCTAATGATGAAGTCAAGATCAAAACTGGAGATATTTGCATACCGGATAGTGGTAAAACACACACACTATTCTCAAACACAAAAGGTACTTCTCTGATTTAAAACCAACAAAGGCAATTATCTATACAATATCAGGTCTTGTAGACTTGATTGAAGGAACTGGTAAAGCCAGTTTTATATTGCCAAATGGAACAAAGTTTATCATAAAAGACGCTTTGTTTTCACCAAAATCCAAAAGAAATTTGTTGAGTTTTAATGATATATATCTTCATGGATAAGATACTCAGTCTGCAACTGAAGAAAATATGAAGCATATGTATCTTGCTACTTATGTATCGGGCTAGCCATGCTATTCCCCTCAACATGATGAGTTATCGAGGACTCATGTTGGGCTTGAAGGCCAACATTTTCCTTTATCCTTAACCGTTAGAGGTGTTGGATTATTTGGTTAGTGTGTGTGTAACCTTGATTCTTCTTTGAGACAGCCAGTGTATGATCAGCTTCCTACTGGTTTACGGTGTATAATCCCGTTTGTAGGAAGAGAGGAGCGCTCCTTCTGCATATCTTGGATTCGAAGGTCTTGATCAGAGGTGTAATGTTAACTTGATCGTGAGAAGGATCCTTATCAAAGATAATACTTCTTTAAGAACCTATCGTTGATCGGCATCATGAGTAAATCACCATCTGAAGTCATAAGACGACATGTTCTGTTTGAATAGACTGTTTTTATTATAAACGGTCCTTCCCATTTGGGCTGAAATTTGCCTTTGGTTTTGTGTATCATAATCATTGATCGTCTGACGGCTAAAACCAAATCTCCTTTCTGGAAGACTCTTTGTTTGAGCTTCTTATTGAAGGCTTTTGAGATCCGAGCTTGATACAACTCAATGTGTTGCTGAGCTTGTAACCGCTTCTCATCTAGGGCTTCGAGCTCTTGAAGACGCAACCGATCATTGTCCTCTGATGTGATTTTAGTGATCATAGCGACTCGTAATGACGGCATCTGGATTTTTAACGGTATGACTGCTTCGCACCCGTATACCAGGAAAAAAAGCGTATTCCCTGTGGGGGGTCTGAACCGTGGTTGGTAGGCCCAAAGACATTCACTAAGCTTCTCATTCTAATCTCGCTTATTCGAGGAAATGAACTTTTTGAGTAGCTTAATGATTGTCTTGTTGAATGCGTCCGCCAAGCCATTAGCGGCGGGATTATAAGCAGTTTATCACAGAACCGATAGAATACCTGGCTTGCAAATTGGGGACCATTATCATGAATGATCCGCCTAGGGACACCAAATCGATAGATGACATGGTGTTTGATGAAATAAACCACGTTAGAAGTTTTGACTTCGACCAGTGGTATAGCTTCTGCCCACTTTAAAAAGTAATCGGTTATTGCTAAGATAAACCGGTGACCTTTTCTTGAAGAGGAGCTGATTAGCCCTACGACATCGATTCCCCATGCTTCAAATGGCCATGAAGCAACAGTTGGGTGGAGCAACTCCGGAGGCTGGTGTATGAAGTCCGCATGAATTTGGCATGCTTTACACCTTCGTGCATACTGGATGGCGTCGGCTATCATGGTTGCCCAATAATATCCAAGCCTGTGCAGTCTGTTCTTGAGTTTTGGACCTAGCTGATGAGATCCGCATATGCCGTCGTGTGCTTCTTCGAGCACTTCCAGTGCCTTTGAATTAGAAAGGCAACGGAGGAGGATACCGTCATATGAACGACAGTAGAGCGTTTTTAGTGTCGGATCATAGTAAAAACGGAGAGACCTTCGTCTGATAGTGCCACTTCTTGGGGTTGTCCAGCAGCAAACCATGCAAAGCGTAGTCGATGAGGGAAAATCGCCAATCTCTTGGTTCAAGTTCCGTCGAGATGTTATAGACCTCTTTGGTTCTTAACACATGTTTAGAACAAACAAGGTGTCGAGTTGGCACCGTAAGGTGATACTTGGTGTCGACTGGCAAGGCTAGCGTTGCTGCTAATGCAGCCAAAGCATCCGCCTTAGTATTCTGAGATCGAGACACGTGCCCTATATAAAAGCCATCAAATAAATTAGTCATTTCGATGACTGCGTGATGGTAAGGCACCAAGTCTTCGTGACGGACCTCGCATTCGCCTTTAATCTGATTGACGACCAATTTTGAATCGCCATAAGCTTCGAGGTAGCGTACCCCCATTTCGTGGGCGAGCTGAAAGCTAATAAGTAGAGCATTGTATTCCGTCACATTGTTGGAGCATGATTCCGTCAGAGAAAATGCTCTAGGAAGGACATGATTTTGTGGAGAGATAACACAACCTCCACGCCGGCAATGATCCTGCCTTTAGGACCTATTCATGATGCTCCATCAAAGAACATCTGCCATACTTCGTCTTCTAAAGTTATATTAGATTCAAAGACTTCATCTGGAATGTCTTCATGAAGTTTTGAGCCTTCCGGAACTGGATGAGCAGCCAAGAACTCTGCAAGTGCCTGGCCTTTAACTGCCTATTGAGGGACAAAGAGCATGTCGTACTGAGACAAAAGAAGTGCCCACTTAGCTAGTCAGAAATTCAGTGATCCCGGTTTCGTCATGAGGAGACGCAAAGGGTTCACTCTGGAAACGACATGTATGGTTTGACCAACCAAATAATATCGTGTCTTCTGAACGGTAAATACAAGGGCTAAGCACTCCTTCTAATAGGATTATAGCGAGATTTCGCCCCTATCAGAGTCATGCTCAGATAATAAATGGCCTATTCGTGACTATTGTCGTCTTTTTGACAAGCAGGACACCAAGAGAATGGTCCATAGTTTTCACATAAAGCAGGAACGGTTTCCCTGATGTGGAATGGTCCATAGCTTTCACATAAAGTAGGAATGGTCCATAGCTACTAAGACTAGAGGTTTTGTGAGATATCTCTTGATATCCTCATAAGCTTCCTGACAAGCTTGATTCCATACAAAGAAAACACCTTTTTCATGAGTCGGGTGAACGGTTGACAGCGGCCTAAGAGATTTGCGATAAATTTTTTGATATAAGCCAGTCTACCTTGCAAGCCTCTAAGCTCTTTGAGATTCCTAGGTGGATGTGTGCTCTGAATGGCTTTGACTTTGTCTGGGTCGAGATGAATTCCTTTTGATGTAACAATAAATCAAAGGAACTTGCCACTCGAAACCCCCAAGAAGGATTTTGTCGGATTCATCTTCAGTTGATGAGCCCGCATTATGTCAAACATCGTTCTCAAGTCACAAAGATAGTCATTCTTATTTCATCTTTTGACAGTAATATCGTCGACATAACATTCTACCATTTTTCAGAGATGATCGCGGAAAATTGTATTCATTGCCCGCTGATAGGTCGCTCCGGCGTTCTTTAGTCCGAAGGGCATCACGATGTAGCAGTATACCCCCAATGGTGTGTTGGCCCAAAGGCCCATCACTCTAGTTTTGATGATGATCAACTCATGTAGTTATGTTTACTAATGATCTTGTGTTTAATTAGTGACAGATTTGTTATCAAGATCTTGGTAGGTGTGGAGCTTCAACAAAGGATTTAAAGACAAGTTTTGGAGCTAGCACCGGTTGATTCACGAGCCTATGCATCAAGTTCATATCAAGTACTCAAGAGGAGTCGAGCTCGTTGGATTGCATTTGGACCAAGTCAAGATGATGAGAAGACTTCAAGGGAAGACTTCAAGATCAAGACTTGTGTCTAGGTATAAGATTTAGTTTTTAGAAGATTTTGTTTTTAGATAAAATGTAAAGGATAGAGTAGTGGTGGATTGCTCAAGTATACCATGCACACACACTCTTGATAGAATTATTTTTATAAAAGAGATTACATTTTAGAAAGATTTTTCATTTGACAAAATACATGTCTTGGTTTTTGGTTTAGTGCCTTATGTCAAAAACATAGATATTTCATCTTAATTGTGTAGTGGATCATATCCCTACACACTATACTTTAATGAATTTAAAATATCTTGTTTTTGTTATTGGAGAAGTTTTGGAAAAATAAGTTTTGAAAAATACTGTTTTTAGTTTGAACCATATTTTTCATATTACAAAAATAGTCCAAAACATTTGTAACATGCCTTGATTTTGTGCAAGCATGTTTGTTTAACAAAGTATATTGATAAAACTATTTTTGTAGATTTTTAGTATATTTTATGGGATTTTATTTGAGCCAAAAAGACCATATTTTAATCCTAGTTTTTCTGTTCTGACTTCAGCAAGTCGACTATATAGTCGACTAACCCTGAAGTCGGTCGACCGGGTCGGTCGACCGACGTGCACGGACGTGCACGTTTGTCCTGGCAGGATGCCAGGCGACCGGGGCAGTCGACCGGAACTGAGAGCAGTGCTCTCTGTTCTTTTGGGTCGACCGGGCGGTCGACCGGAGGCTCCAACGGTCGGATTTTTGACCGTTGGCGGTCGACCGGCAGGCCTGTCAGAACCCCAATGGCTAGTTTTTGACAGCCTATATATTTGGGGTTTGTGGACTGTTTTCACCAAGATTTTTGGAGACTTTTAGAGCCAGTTTTTCCTACTCTTTTCAGAGGTTTTTCTCCACAAAATTTAGAGCCAATACTTCAATTAAAAGGAGAGTTTTTATCAAGAGTGTAAAAGTGATTTCTTTGAGTTTTCCTCCACCACTCTCATCCTTGTTTTTCTCACAAACACTTGAGCAACCTATTGAGCTATTCATTCTATAGGAGTGTTTTTGTGAGAGTGTTTATTAGTGATCAAAGTGTTTAGATCACCAAGAGATCATTTCTTGTACTTTGAGGAGGCGGACGTGTGTGTCCGCGTTGTTTCGAGTTCGGGTGCGAACTCCGTGTTTGAGGTGCGGCCTCGGCAAGCTTGTGGGGCTTGCGTGTGTACGGGACTAGGGAGTCCGAGGGCTTGTTGGTGTTGCGGCACCGGGGAGAGATCCATTGGGATCTTGCATAGTGGAAATCCTTCGTGTGTCGAAGGCGGGGATGTAGAGCAAGTGTGCTCGAACCTCGAAACAAACCCTTTGTGCTTGTGATTGCCATTCTCTCTCTCTCTCTCTCTCTCTCTCTCTCTCTCTCTCTCTCTCTCTCTCTTATTATATCATGCATGCTTACTTTGTGCTTATCTTTACATGCTTGATATTCATATTGTGTGCATAATTGATATAATTGCTTGGGTTTGTTTGCTAACACTTGTATTCAACCAAGAGAGCCAACGCGGCAGCTCAACCCATTCAAGGGGAATCTAGAGGAGTTAGTCCAGAGCCCTTCATGGGGAATTCGGCAACACTCTTTGGTTATACGTGGTGTTTAGTGTAAGAAGTTTAATTAGGTCATAATTGTTTTAGCTTCCGCATCATTCATCATTAAGTGACCATTAGATTAGCCATCACCTATTCACCCTCCCTCTAGGTGAACTTACAATTGGTATCAGAGCTTGGTACTCTGATTTGGGTCTTACAACCTAGAGTTAAAGATCCTCATTTTAGGCTAATCACAAGATTTTGTATACACACTATGGACTTCATGTCACCACCCACTTTTGACATTCTTAACGTCCAAATTTGGAAGGTTAAGATGTCTATGTACCTCAAGGCCTTAGGCATTCATGTTTATATTGCTACAATTAAAGATTCTTATGTTAATGATAGCAAGTACATTGAGGCTAATGCAAAAGCCCTAAATGCTTTGAAGAGTACCCTAAATGATGATTACTTATTTAGGGTTGCTAACATTGACTCGGCTTTTGTAGCTTGGAACATCATCACCTCCCTTGGCGAAAAGGATCTATACTATGCCGGGAGCAATTCGGACGTTGGAAGCAACACCTCCAACGCATGCTTTATGATCCAAGGGGATAACCCCCTTGAGGTAAACTCCGAATCCGATGATGAAGACATGTCATATGATGAGCTTACTACCTTTTGTCAACTTGTGCTTGAAAAATATGACATGCTTAAAAAGAACATTGCTTGCATGCATAAAGAACATGATTCATTTAGGAATAACATTGCATGCTTAGAAAAGGAAAATAAAGATTTGAAAAATGAGAATGTTTCCTTGCTTTCTAAATTGAATGATTTATGTGAAGGGAACACTTCGTTGAAAAATGATATTGCTTTGGTGGAAAAACAAAAGGAAATTATTTTGCAAGAAAATAACTCTTTAAAAAGAAAATTTGTTGAAAAAGAAAAAGAAAAGGTTTCTAAAAGGAAAAAGACTTTTGATCATGCTTTACATGCCACCACTTCTATTGATCAAAATGAAGTTAAATTTTTGAAAAAGAAAATTAATAGTTTGAGCTCTACCTTGAGCTCTTGTGCATTTAACCACACTAGATTGGAGTCTTTGTTTTCAAAGAAACAAGCTCCACATTCTCATACACATCATCATGCATATGCTTATGTTGCACACCACGATCATGCATATACACATAAGCATACTAAGGTATACACATGTACACATTGTGGCCGCAAAGGCCATTTAGCAAAATTTTGTTATGACAAGTTGCATTATTTTAATTTTGCTAATAAAAGATTTTGGGTTCCTTACAAGACTAACCCCCAAGGACCCAAGAAAATATGGGTACCAAAACCCCCACCATTTGCATTTGATGTAGGTGAGGGCTCTCACATGACGTGAGAGATTTGGTGCCTTGGTGGTGGTTGCATGGACTACAAGGACATACATTTGATGCACCGCTATCAAGGAGTTTTGGTGGGACGACCACCATATTTGGAGTTTTGGAACATAGTTCCTTGGTTGATAACTATTTCTAAACTCTTAAATTATATACATGCTTTTTCATTTATGACATCATATAGCATGTTCATGTTTTATGTTTTTATGTGCTTCATGTGGTATACACTAGTTTAAATGTAGTTTTTATCAAAACTTGTATTTATACATGCACAAATAGTGAGAACAAATTGATTCATATATGATTTGTACTTCATGCTCATTTGTACCCACTTTATGCACATGTATAGGCTAGTTTTGATGATTCTTTCATTTACACTTGTTTTACCTATTTTCATGTTTTACTTCATGTATATGTATTTTGTATTCAAATCTAATAAATATACATGTATACCCGTGAGTCTCTTGCCTTTATGCAAATACATTTGATAGACTCTTTTATGTTTGGGATATGTATGTGTATTGTTAGTTTTGGATAAATCATACATATACCATGAAGATTAGTGTTTTAATGAAAAATAATTTTCATGTTTTTGTTTTGTTAAAAATGTGACTTATGATCTTTTTGAGCTTCAATGTCTATTTTCATAAAAATGCTATTTACATAACCTTTGAACACTCATCTTTTACTTTTCAAGATAATTTTGAGCTTTATGGACTATGAGTGCTTGAACTTTTATGTGTTGGCCCAAAGGCCTTCCACTCTAGTTTTGATGATGATTAACTCATGTAGTTATGTGTACTAATAATCTTGTGATTTTAGTTTCAGATCATTAACCAAGATATTAGTTGGTGTTTAGCTTCAACAAGATGATTTGGAAGCTTGCACATGTTGATTCAAGAGCCCAAGCGTCAAAGATCATATGTAGCATTGCTTGGTGAATCACGGTTTGGACCGAGTCAACTTGGAGACGGCGCTCTACAAGAAGACTTAGGTATCCCTAGTTTAGTTTGTGTTTAGAGCCTAATTGTAAAGATTAGTATAGTATGATAAGCTCAAGTTCACAACACACACGTTTCATGTTTTTGAATATTGGTTTTCGGTTTTTGGTTTAACCGATCTTGGTTTTCATGAATAGATAGATCAAAACAAGTTTACATGGTTTAATGTATATATGATTTGTTCTATATACATGCATGCTTTAATTCCTAGACAAACTTAGTTTTGACTCCTTTATTCATGTGCTATATGTTTTGGTATTTTTGACAAAACATATTTTTGGACTTAATGACAAAAATCATGATATATATATGTTTCTTGTATATTGAATTTCTATTCATATACAACATGCTTCAAAATGTTTAAATATCATATTTTTGTATTTCAGATAGGTTTTGGACAATGTGTATTTTCTATTCAAAATCCGAGTTTTAGAAAATACAAGTTTTGGTTTTTGATAAATATGATAAGATACAAAAATAGTTTTAATTGCTTGATATTTGAGTCAAAACTTTTATCACATGTTTATATATCAATGCAAAATGCTAAAACTATTTTTGGGGATTTTTAGTAATTTATAAGAATTTATTTGACATTAATTTTCCTCAGATTTCAGACCTGACTTTTGTCTGCCAGGCTTGGCCGGTCGACTGGTACGGTCGACCGCACCAAAGAAGCCATTCGACCATTCCGGTCGACCGACGTGCACGGATACGTGCACGCTGGCTGACTCTGTAGCCGGTCGACCGACGGAGAGCTGTTGGCTCTCAGGAATTCTCGGTCGACCGAGGCGGTCGACCGGTAGCCACAACGGTTCAGAATTTGACCGTTGGGCGGTCGACCGGGCCGGTCGACCGGCAGGGTAAAACTGGCAAATATTCTGTAAACGGCTAGTTTTCTAAATTGCCTATAAATACCCCATTTGAGAGAGTTTTTCTCTAAGAATTTTTGGGCTAAAATTTTCTATCTCTCTGGTGTTTTTGCTGCAAGAAAAATAGGTTTTTGGATTCAAAGTGAACAATCTTTTGTGTTTTTGATTAGGGTTTGAAAAACCAAAGAAAAAGGATTTTGGGAAAAGCTTTTGTTTGAACTTCTATATCTTGATTTCATTTGTTTCCCAAAGGTTTTTCTTTGAGTTGCTGGTTTCATATCCCTTGGTTTTCTCCACACTTGAGCTAAAAATCTACTATCTATATCTATAGGTTATTTGTGTGGAAGAAGAAGTTGTTTGTGGTTGTTGTTGTGACCACCAAGTTGTAACCCAATCTTTCTTAGCTTTGTGCTTTGGGTTGTATCCCTCTAGTTGAGAGGTGATCCTTGTATTGGTTGGTGATTGGGAGTTTGTTGTATTGGTTTGGGATTTGCCTCAAGGAGGAGGTTGTGATTGTTGGAGTTTGCCTCAAGGAGGAGGTTGTGTTGGTTGGCTTGAATTGTGCCTCAAGGAGGAGGTTGTAAAGAGAGGAGTTGGGTACTCCTTGCAAAGGGTCCTAGGTGGACGAGCTAGTGGAAATCCTTCGTGTGTCGAAGGCGGGGATGTAGAGCTGAGTGCTCGAACCTCGATAACATATCTTTGTGTTTGCGCTTGATCCATTGGCTCTCTCTACTCTCTCTTTACTTTGTGCCTTGCATTTATTTACATTGCTCATTCATATTTGCTTGGCTTGGTTGTGTGCATCACTTGTTGATAGCACTTGAGTGTAATTTGCATTAAGTTTTTAATTTTCGCATTTAGTTCATAGATTAGCATTGTCACCTATTCACCCCCCCTCTAGGTGACTTTTCATTATGTACTTAGTATGATTCATGAAATACATATGCTTTGATTTCATGTTTTTGAAGGATCTTTAACTAGTTTTTCAAAAATTATTTTAACTAGTTATTGTTCCTCATTTGGTAGTGATTTTCAATGCTAAAATATTTTTAAATCTATTTTTGAAAACTCCTACCATCAATGGGAGGATGGATGGGAGATCATGTTCATGTATGCTTTGAAATGAAAATCATTTAAAAACTTGAACCATGATTGGGTGGTAGTTATGAGTTATATACTTGATTTACATTGTCATTTTCAATTGGTATCATTGGATTCCTTCAATTGGTATCTAAATTGATTATTTTTGTATATACTCATATTTTGTTTTCTTATATATGTATGTATCAATGTCAATTGGTATACTCATTTCATACATATATATGAGTTTCATGTGCTTAACTTTCAATTGGTTCACATTTTTAAAAGCACAAAGTTTATGATGAAAAATAAAAATTTTTGATCATTATGTTTACTATTGGTATCAATATGTTTCAACTTTCAATTGGTATACTCATTTCATACATATATATGAGTTTCATGTGCTTAACTTTCAATTGGTTCACATTTTAAAAGCACAAAGTTTATGATGAAAAATAAAAATTTTTGATCATTATGTTTACTATTGGTATCAATATGTTTCAACTTCATATTTGTTAAATGTCAATTGGTATCAATATGTTTTACAAAAATGATTACTTTCAATTTGGCATCTTAAAATTTGTTTGTTTTACAAAAGCTCTGATACCTTTAAAAATTTTTGTTTAAGAAAAATTAAAAAAAAAAAATTTGATTTGTATTGCCTATATGCAAGGAGAGCTTAACATCTCTTCTACATATAGATTCATGTTGAGTGTATTGTATATTGAGGAGCTTGACAACTCTTCTTTATGTGGTACACGTGTGTAGGGGGAGCTTCACATCTCCTCTTATGCATTACATAATATGTGTTATGTGAATTGGGGCTTGTCATCCCTTCTTCATGTAATGCATATGTGTAGGGAAGCTAACTTAGCGTCTTCCTCTTCCTGAATGTATATCGCATATAACATTTTATTGATATGATTGTTTGACCCCTTATTGATCTCTTTGTTTATGACAAAAAGGGGGAGAAAGATTTGATGATTTTATTTTTACCTTAAACCCTTTGTTGATGATTGACAAAAAGGGGGAGAGGTATTTGCTATATATGCATGTTTTTATTAAAGGATTTATGTTTATGCATATATGTTTTGTTTTACAAATAGGAGAAAAAGAATTTGATTTTGTTTTATCTCCTTGATTTGCATACATGTCATGTGTTTCATTTCCATATTATATTGTTTATTTGTTATGCATGAGTTAAGGGGGAGCTTCTTTGAAGCTTTACTTTAATCCATGCATATATAACTTCATGATTTTTGTCATCATCAAAAAGGGGGAGATTGTTGGCCCAAAGGCCCATCACTCTAGTTTTGATGATGATCAACTCATGTAGTTATGTTTACTAATGATCTTGTGTTTAATTAGTGACAGATTTGTTATCAAGATCTTAGTAGGTGTGGAGCTTCAACAAAGGATTTAAAGACAAGTTTTGGAGCTAGCACCGGTTGATTCACGAGCCTATGCATCAAGTTCACATCAAGTACTCAAGAGGAGTCGAGCTCGTTGGATTGCATTTGGACCAAGTCAAGATGATGAGAAGACTTCAAGGGAAGACTTCAAGATCAAGACTTGTGTCTAGGTATAAGATTTAGTTTTTAGAAGATTTTGTTTTTAGATAAAATGTTAAGGATAGAGTAGTTGGTGGATTGCTCAAGTATACCATGCACACACACTCTTGATAGAATTGTTTTTATAAAAGAGATTTCATTTTAGAAAAGATTTTTCATTTGACAAAATACATGTCTTGGTTTTTGGTTTAGTGCCTTATGTCAAAAACATAGATATTTCATCTTAATTGTGTAGTGGATCATATCCATACACACTATGCTTTAATGAATTCAAAATATCTTGTTTTTGTTATTGGAGAAGTTTTGGAAAAACAAGTTTTGGAAAATACTATTTTTAGTTTGAGCCATATTTTCCATATTACAAAAATAGTCCAAAATATTTGTAACATGCCTTGATTTTGTGCAAGCATATTTGTTTAACAAAGTATATTGATAAAACTATTTTTGTAGATTTTTAATATATTTTATGGGATTTTATTTGAGCCAAAAAGACCATATTTTAATCCTAGTTTTTCTGTTCTGACTTCAGCAAGTCGACTATATAGTCGACTAACCCTGAAGTCGGTCGACCGGGTCGGTCGACCGACGTGCACGGACGTGCACGTTTGTCCTGGCAGGATGCCGGGCGACCGGGGCGGTCGACCGGAACTGAGAGAGTGCTCTCTGTTCTTTTGGGTCGACCGGGCGGTCGACCGGAGGCTCCAACGGTCGGATTTTTGACCGTTGGCGGTCGACCAGGCGGTCGACCGGCAGGCCTGTCAGAACCCCAACGGCTAGTTTTGACAGCCTATATATTTGGGGGTTTGTGGACTGTTTTTACCAAGATTTTTGGAGACTTTTAGAGCCAGTTTTTCCTACTCTTTTCAGAGGTTTTTCTCCACAAAATTTAGAGCCAATACTTCCAATTAAAAGGAGAGTTTTTATCAAGAGTGTAAAAGTGATTTCTTTGAGTTTTCCTCCACCACTCTCATCCTTATTTTTCTCACAAACACTTGAGCAACCCATTGAGCTATTCATTCTATAGGAGTGTTTTTGTGAGAGTATTTATTGGTGATCAAAGTGTTTAGATCACCAAGAGATCATTTCTTGTACTTTGAGGAGGCAGACGTGTGTGTCCGCGTTGTTTCGAGTTCGGGTGCGAACTCCGTGTTTGAGGTGCGGCCTCGACAAGCTTGTGGGGCTTGCGTGTGTACGGGACTAGGGAGTCCGAGGGCTTGTAGGTGTTGCGGCACCGGGGAGAGATCCATTGGGATCTTGCATAGTGGAAATCCTTCGTGTGTCGAAGGCGGGGATGTAGAGCAAGTGTGCTCGAACCTCGAAACAAACCCTTTGTGTTTGCGATTGCCATTTCTCTCTCTCTCTCTTTGTCTCCTATTATATCTTGCATGCTTACTTTGTGCTTATCTTTACATGCTTGATATTCATATTGTGTGCATAATTGATATAATTACTTGGGTTTGTTTGCTAACACTTGTATTCAACCAAGAGAGCCAACGCGGCACCTCAACCCATTCAAGGGGAATCTAGAGGAGTTAGTCCAGAGCCCTTCACGGGGAATTCGGCAACACTCTTTGGTTATACGTGGTGTTTAGTGTAAGAAGTTTAATTAGGTCATAATTGTTTTAGCTTCCGCATCATTCATCATTAAGTGACCATTAGATTAGCCATCACCTATTCACCCCCCTCTAGGTGAACTTACATGGTGTTTGGAACGAAGTATGCTTCTCATCCTCTAGATACATCTTAATCTGATTGTACCCTGAAAAGCCGTCCATGAAAGACATTCTTTCGAATCCACAGGTATTGTCAATCATGACATCGGTGATGGGCAGTGGGAATTCGTCTTTAGGACAGGCCGTGTTGAGATTACAGTAGTCAATACAGATCCGTATTTTCCCATTCTTCTTGAGAACGGGAACGATATTAGCAACCCAATCTGGATGTTGTTCCTCTCGTATGAAGCCGCATGCAATGAGCTTATGAACTTCAAATTCAATAGCCTCCATAATGTTCAGACGAAACCGGCGTTGCTGCTGCTTGACTAGCTTGGCGTCAGGTTTGATGTTCAGACGATGCATGGCTACTTGTGGATCAAGTCCGGGCATGTCTTCATAGTTCTAAGCAAAAACATCTATATACTCTCTTATGAGTACCATCAATTTTTCTCTTTCTGTAAGTGATAAGCTTTTACTTATAAAGATGGGCTTAGGGTGATCTTGACTACCCAAGTTAACCTAGATCACCTTGTCTTCAATAGGTGGTTCGCGTTGTTTGAATCGCTTTTCCCACTGGGAATCCAATTGTTGAACCCATGGTTCCTCATCAGTAGCTTCTGCTGGCTCCAATTGGCTACTTGAAGTCATATTAACAGTGAACTCTTTGAACATTGCTCCCACACTGACATCCGAGTCCCATTCGGAAGAAGAGGCAGAGTGTGATGGGATTGGTTTGTTATCTTCAGATTCAACCATTGCTGGCGGTGTAGGTGTAACGTATCCCAACCCCCTGCGTGTATTATCATAGTAATTTGCAGGTTTTCCTCTTGGTACAAAGTTGCACAGCAAACCACGTCTTCCTTTTCCGAAATTCAGGCCCTTCCCATGCTTCCGGTTGTACCCCATTTTCTTCATCATATGGTGTGCTGGTCGTGCTTAATGGAAAAATTGTGAGGTGTCTGAGTCTGAACTTGAATCTACGGCTGCAAACTTTATCAGTTGTGCTCTACTAAATACTATTGGTAACTGACCTTCTTTGGATGGAGGGACCACTAAAACGGCTCCTTATATAGATTCGACGGGTGTACTGGATGTACTCAGTTTATGTAAAGGCATGTGCAGAGAGCTATCTGTAACAGATTCAAACAATCCAACACTCACAGGATAATCAAAGGAAATATTATCATTAATTACCCATTCGCCCTCATCTTCAGAAGGAGTGTTACATTGGGGATTATTAAGACATGCTACAATTGGTTCACCGATTAAAAGGGCTGGCATGTCTACTTTAGACTCTGAATCCGCCTCATTGCCGCTATCATCATCGTCCGGCAATGATTCTTTTGATGTTTCACCGATCTCTTGATATAGGAGAGCGTCAGTAAAGTAATTTTTCACCCCTTTGAATGGTTGCTTCTCAGCGAAGACGGTTCGTACTGTTGTATCATCTTCAACATATTTGAAGCACTGATGCAGAGTGGAGGGAACAATCCAATTAGCGTGGATCCAAGGTCTCCCTAATAACAAGTTGTATGACGTGTCAGCGTCAATGACATAGCACGTCACCTCTGACTTCTGGCTCCCTATTTGGCAACGGAGCCGAATTTTCCCAAGTGGATGACTACTCCTGGCATTAAAACCGTATATTGTTGTAGTGATTGCGGATAACCGATACAGTGGTATACCAAGAAAGTAGAGGAGCCTTTGGGATGATACTGAGTGCAGACCCCGGGTCAACCTGTACCCTTTCAATGCATGTCGAACCGATGTATCCAGTGTAGTACAAAGGTCGATCGTGCTTATTATCCTTGAGAAGCTTATCCTCCGCTATAAAGGTAATAGCAGGTACTTTTGATTGCACGTGATGGCATTTCAGGGCAAGAAGACTGAGTGTCATTTATAGGGATTTCTGGCATATATGTCAGGAATGATTCTGAGTTAGCCAGTGCATCTCTGAGTGCTTCCTTTGTCTCTTTTGAGTGGTGAAGGAGCTCGTGTATGGTAATACGAGCTGGGATATTATCCAACTAGGCCAATATGTCAAAACGAAAGGGCACATTAAGCCCTGGGCCTGAAGGCTTCTTCAGGATATGGTCGAACCGGACTTCTTTCTGCTTCCTTTTCCCGTCGTCGGGAGGGGAGCTGGTGTGGATATTTGTACTGATGTCATCTGCTGTTGTGTCTCGTCAGTGGCTTTCTCATACTATTTTAAGTATGATTTTTCGGATCGAGTACCTGTCGGCTGAGGTACATCAGCTTGCATTGTGAAGCGTGCTTTTCCCCTTCAGAATCGCTGAGAGAAGCTGCTGTGAGATTGCCATCATCCGGTAGGATGAAGATGACATTACAAGATTTGCCCTTCGACTTGGATTTCTTCAAATCCCAGTGTTCATCTTGAACAAGGTCTAGGTGTATCCACATGACTTCCCCGTTCTTTAGTGTCAAGGGAACAAGACCTTTATCTTCTTGAGTTTTAGCTGCAGGATGCTTCACTTCCAGTCGTGGTGCAGGAATTGAAAAGGTCTCGTCAGGAACTGTGATCTTTGGGGTTTTGACGAACTCGAGGGTCACCATGTTTGCAGTGACTTTCTTTTGCTCTGACTTCAGCGTCGGACTCCGGCATCAACCAAAGCTTGAATCTTGTCCTTGAGGGCAAAGCACTTGTCAGTAGGATGATGAATCATCCTATGAAAGAGACAGTATTTGGGATCGCTCGTGCGTCCTATTTCATTAGGACGTCGAACATCCTGCAGCTTCAATTTATTCCCTTTGTAGAGTAAATGGAATATTGTGACCACCTGTTCGTCTTTGAAGGAGTACTATTTTGAAGGAAATTTGGACTCCTGATTATTGAAGCCGCTCTCTTGGCCTTCGACTGAACATCCCCTGATAATTCGACTGACATAGTCTCTTTCCCTTTGGTTTGGGAAGACTACGTCATGTCGCCAAGTCCTTTATTATTCATACCTCTCTTGCCTTTAGGAGTGGATGGCTCAAACATTTTAGCTGACTTTTCATCTATCTCCGCTTGCTCGACCAGTTCTTTCCAGATATGAGCTTTGACGGCTCCCATGTGAATTTCTACTTGGTCTAAAAAGTTATGCCTGCACGTCTGCAAGAGCATGGATAATGGCATCCCTGCTGGGCATATCAAAGACAAGCTTCTGAACCGCTCAATATAGTCACGGACAGATTCGCCCTTCTTCTGTATGGTAGAGAGGAGTTTGTCCATGGTTACCTCGGTATCGTCCTCATAGAAACGAGAAAGAAATCGGGTTTCCAGGTTGATCCAGGAATTGACAGAGCCCGGAGGGAGTCTTCGGAACCAATCAAATGCTACCCCTTTTAAGGTGCCAATGAACAGTCTAGCCATGATAGCATCATTGTCTATAACATTACCGGTCTAAGACTGGAAATAGTAGATGTGCTGGTTTGGCGAGCTCTTACCATCATACGTATGTAATGTTGGTGGTTTGGACTTTGGTGGGTATGGTTCTAAATCCCATTCCAGCAGGTAAGGACGGACTGCCCCTACTTTCTTTAACTCATCCCTCTGAGCTAGCGATGCAATCTGAGCTTGGATGCCTTTAAGAATTTCAGTGTCCATAGAAGAGCTTTTCTTTGACTTCTCAATCTTTGGTTGCTCATCGCTATGATGTTCTTCCTCATTTTGGTTACTCCTAGTATCATTGTTGTTCTGGCTACTGAGGAGTTGAGCGATCATCTGTTGAATGTTATCTATGGCTTCTTGCTGGGCCTTGGAAGTCTGTTCCTGAGCTTCCAACCGTCGACAGAGGTCATCATTACCGTTATCAGCCATATTTACTGATACTCTATCCGTTTGTACCGAGCTGACTGTCGCTAAAGAGGCATACCTACTGTCTTCGTCCTCCTCATCAGACCATTGGAATAATCCTTTCATTGGTTCTGGTGAGGTTACTGCAGTTGAGGAAGATGGCTGTTCATAATTGTAGGGTATTGCGACCCTAGATCTGGTGTTTCAGAAGACACCTGCTTCATGTACCAAGACTTCGCCAAGGCCCGGGCTAATAATCCAGATCTGGGGAACTATAGGGAGTGTCGTGCGATGCTCGTCTGCCCCTACGCAGCTCTCGTCCCCTTCCGATCATATTAACGGACGCAGAGGGCAAATCTTGCGATATGCTCCTTTTGCAATGTTTTACCGGAGCTTGCACCAACAGCCAATCGAAAACTGATCGTCGGCCTGGAGGAGTGGCGGGGATTGGTCCTAGCTGGCAATAGACTGAGTGGACTGTCACCAACTGGCATCCCACTTGTTGACAACAGGAAGGAGAAGTTTGGAAAGATTCTGACTTCCATTTGCTTGTTAAGAATTCCCGCAAGTGAGACCCGGCCGGGCCTAAACGATTTAGCGCAGAGGCTCTGTTGGATCGCGCATAGGACGATGTCCTGTTCTTTTCATCACCGCAGAGGTGATTAGCACTAGATAGTGCTTTAGCTCTAGCTTTGTGGCTAAAAACTTTGGAAATACCCTTGGGTGCTGAAGCTGCATGAGCACCGCTATCAACACTTAGGGATGATCCCTTAGCTTCACTGCGAAGAGCGAGCCTAGTACTCCAAGATCTGAGGAGCGAAGCATGATGTGGTGCTTTATCTGTTGTCTTGCTGCGAAGGTGATTAGCCCTAGATAGTGCCTTGGCTCTAAATTTGCAGCTAAAAGCTTTGAAAATGCCCTTGGGCGCTGAAGCTGCATAAGCACCGCTATCAGTACTTAGGGGCAATCCCTTAGCTTCGCTGTGAAGAGCGAGCTTAGTACTTGAAGAACTGGGGAACGAAGCACATTGTGGTGCTTTGGTTCCAGCTTCGCGGCTGTGAACTTCATGCGTACCCTGAGGTACTGTGTTTGACACACCACCAGTAGCTTCGCTCATAAGAATGAGGCTGGCGCGAGGAGTTACTGCTCCTGAATTAGGCGAAGGTATAGTCGCCGTCTTAGCTTCGCGGCAAACAGTCTCGACGAAGCAGGCAGGCATTTTGTCTTTTTCTTCGTGAGAGAGATGAACTTGTGGCATAGTTACGCCTGAAGCTTCACATGGAGCTTTCTACTTTGGCTTCCACATCTGCTTTGAAAAAGGAGACTTAGTTTCGCAGGGAACCTGACTAGCCACACGCGAGGCTGGGAGGTGTTGGAAGGATTCTGCTTCTGGTTTCTACTCCGAAACCTTGGCCATCGAGACCTTTCTATGCTTTCGTGCATGGAGCATTAGACCACCCCCAGAGAGGAGTTCGTCGATTTTTCCTTGGTCGAAATGAATGACTAGGTTTTCGAAGGTGATAGGCTCAAGATTCTGACTCTTGCATTGCGGGACTGCTTCCTTATTGCGACCAGAGGACCGTGGTAGGCTCGCAGGGAGCCTTATCTGTCTCCACAGAGACTTGCTTCAAAGATTTAGCCAGAGGGGCTTTGGCCACATCGACTTCCTTGAATTTAAAGGTAGACCCGAAGGTCTGTTCGTCACATTGCGACACTTGATTCTCAATAGTGGAGAATATAGTTTCCCAGCGGAGTCGCTACCTTATTTTTCATTGATTTTTCAAAGGGAAAAACTTACAAAAAAAAGATCGAGGAGCTAAATTACAAGTAATTCTTTTGCAATAAAAAGATTACAAGTAGATCTCCTCTGAGATTCTGGAGAAATGTGCCGGTAGGAGTCTAGTCAGCGCGCGACCACTTTGTCCCTTTGACGATGCGATCGATCAGATAATCGGGTTACTACCAGATGGGATTCTCTTCTTGCCTGGTTCGGGGAATCGGAGAACAGAAGGTTAGTGGAACCCTTTATTACTTCTCTGTTGGCCCAAAGGCCTTCCACCCTAGTTTTGATGATGATTAACTCATGTAGTTATGTTTACTAATAATCTTGTGATTTTAGTTTCAGATCATTTAGCAAGATATTAGTTGGTGATTGCTTCAAAAAGATGAGTTTGGAAGCCTTCACTTGGTGATTCCCGTGCCCGAGCATCAAGATCATACCTTTGCACTCGGTGGATCACGGTTTGGGATCGAGTCGACTTGAAGATGAAGATCATCAAGAAAACTTAGATATCCTAATTTAGTTTAGTGTGTTTAGATCCAATTGTAAAGCTTAGAATAGTTGATATGCTCAAGTGCACAACACACACAAGTTTTATGTTTGGATATTGGTTTTTTGTTTAACCGATATGTGTTTTCATGAATAGTTGATCAAAACAAGTTTACATGGTTTATATGTATAATAGATGTATTCTAGTTATACATGCATGCTTACATGACTTATACAAACTTATTTTGACAATCCTATTCATGTATTGAAAAATCAAGTTTGATAAAAAAATACAAGTGTTGGTTTTTGATAAAACTTGCAAGACACAAAAATAATTTGAATATGTTGATATATGTCTTGAAATTTTATCACAAGTGTGTTTATCAAAGTAAAATGATAAAACTATTTTTGGTGATTTTTAGAAGTGTTAAAAGATTTTTCAAAAATATTTCTAACTTGTGTTTCTGCCCTGATCTGTGACTGACAGGCCAGGTCGGTCGACCGCATGGGTCGACCGCACCAAGGGCCGGTCGACCCGTGTGGTCGACCGACGTGCACAGAGCCGTGCACGTCTGGCAGACACAAGGGCGGTCGACCCGGACGGTCGACCGTAACTGAGAGCAGTGCTCTCTGTTTATTTGGGTCGACCGGGCGGTCGACCGGGATTGCCCAACGGTCACATTTTTGACCGTTGGCGGTCGACCGGGCGGCCGACCGCCAAGCCTGTCAGGCTGCCACATCAGCCTAACGGCTAGTTTTGTTTTGGGGCTATAAATACCCCAACTCTTGGGCTGTTTTGATAAGGTTTTTACAAGAGAAAAATTCTCAGTTTCCCTGAGTTTAAAACAAGTTTTCAAAAGTGTTTTGGGCTTTAAACTTCCAATCTTATTTGTTTTAGGTTTTTGGAAAAATCAAAGAAAAGAGTATTTTGGGAGATTTGTCTTGGCTTTCATTTTCTATCATTTACAAGAGTTTTCCCAAGTAGTTTTTCTTTGTTGCTTGTTTTCCAAACACCTAGTTTTCACACTTGAGCCTTATCTTCTATTCTAATCTATTAGGATCATTTGTTTTGTGGAAAAAGAGAAAAGAAAGAGAGATTGTTTGTGGTTGAAAGAAACCACTTGTTGTACACCCTTGTATTTGTTGTATCCCTCTTTGGTAGAGGTTGATCGGGTGATTGGTTTGCTCCCTCTTTGGTAGAGGTTGAGGCTTGTGGTTTGCTCCCTCTAGTGAGAGGTGGAGTTGGTTTGTATATCCCTCTTCGGTAGAGGTGATTGGTTGTTGTTGTTTGGCTAAGGGCCTACTCCTCTTGTGTGAGGTGGTGTTTGTATTGAGAGAGGAGTTTGGTACTCCTTGTGGTGTAACAAATCCTCTTCGATAGAGGTTCCCTCGGTGGGAGATAGTGGATTGGAAATCCTACACGTGGTGTAGGCGGGGATGTAGAGCTAGGGGCTCGAACCTCGAAACATATCTTAGTGTTTGCGTTTGATCCGTTGTCTCTCTAACTCTCTCTCTCTCTCTTTATATTGTGCAAAGCATCTTTCTTCATTCATATCATATATTGCTTGTGCCTTGCATATTTCATATTGCTATATCTTGTATATGCTTGGTTGTTTGTGTGTGCCTCACTTATACTTAACCACAAGAGCTTCACATAGCATCTCAACCCATTCAAGGGGAATCAAGAGGAGTTAGTCCAGAGCCCTTCACGGGGAATTCGGCTACACTTGTGTGTTGTATTAAGTGTGTTGCAATAATTTGCATTAGCTTCCGCATTTAAGAGTATTTAGTTTCTAGATTAGCAAGTACACCTATTCACCCCCCCTCTAGGTGTCCTTTTCAATTGGTACAGAGCCAAGTGCTCTGATTTTGGGTCTAACAACCTAGAGTTAAAGATCCTCATTTTAGGCTAATCTTGTTTGCATTTGCTTGTTTGCACACATATAGTTTACCATGGACTTCATGACCCCACCTATGTTTGACCCTTCCAACATCATGGTTTGGAAGATTAGGATGACCGTTTATTTACAAATCCTAGGACATAAGGTTTACCTTGCCATTACCAAGGAATCCTACCTTAGTGATAGCAATCATATAGGGGCCAATGCACAAGCCCTTGAGGCCATTAGAAGCACGCTTTCAAAAGAATATCTTATGCATGTTTCTAACCTTGATTCCGCTTTTGCAGTGTGGAACAAGTTGACAACAACAACCACCTCCGAGCTTCAAGTGCAAATCCAAGAAGAGGAATCTAGTGGAGAGTCCGACTCACAATGCTTGATGGTCCAAGGGAGTGACTCCCTTGAGGTACTTTCGGAACCCCACTTAGATTGTGATGATGCTAGTTCTTCATGTGATGAGAATATTGATCCCCATGCTTTAAATGAAGAACTTTCAATAGTTTGTGAAAAATTAATTGAAAAATATAATTTGTTGAAAAAGAAAAGTCTAGGCATTAATAATGAAAATAAAAATTTGATTGCTAGACTTGATGTTGTTTTGTAAGAGAAAGAGGAGATTGCTAATGAGAGGGATTCATTAAAATCTCAACTTGATCTTGCACTTAAAGAAAATAAATTTTTGAAAAATAAAAATGATTGTGATAATGTTTTGAAAAATAATGATGTTTTATCTTCAAAGATTGAATTTGTTTTAAGAGAAAATGATTCTTTGAAAAGAGAAATTGATTTCATTTCAAAAGAATTAGAAATTTGTTTAAATAAAAATAAATCTTTGAAAAATGATTTTTCTTCACATGTTTGCCATGCTAGGGTAGTATCACACACTTCACCTATTGCATGCTCCACTTCTTCTACGATTAATAATGATATATCCATGCTTAAGAAGAGTGTTGATTGTTTGGGCTCCACTATGAGCCAATGTGCCATGAACCACACACGCTTGGAATCCTTGGTTTGAAAGAAACAAGTTCCATCCTTTATGCATGCACACCCTCCACGGCATACACATGCTCCTCACGGACACCATCACACTATGTATGCTCATGTGTACACATGTACACATTGTGGACGTAAGGGCCACCTTGCTAAATTTTGTTATGATAGATTACATGTTTCAAATTTAGCAAAGAATTTTGTTTGGGTTAGAGAAAGTACTAACCCCCATGGACCCAAGAAGATATGGGTACCAAAGACCACCCCTCCTTTATTTAATGTAGGTGTGGGCTCTCACATGACGTGAGAGTAGCCGTACCTTGGAGTGAATGTGTTCCGTACTTAGAGGATATTATTTGAATGCATCACTTTCAAGGGAAGGTGTGGTAGAGAGGACCACCATGTTTTGGAGACAAGGGAAGTTGCCTTCTAGGTTTTGGTAACGATTCCTAACTCCTATTTATTGTTTTCATGCTTTTAATATTCATTGTTTATAGCATGTTTCATTGTTTAGTGATTAGTATGAAAATTCCATGATAATTAGATTCTTGACATACATGTATAGTAATTGAGACACCCATGTTTAATGTGGATTATTATTTTGTGTTCTCGTATTTGATTAGCTATCATGTACATCATAAATCTAATAACATGTGGATATTCATAATAATCATGTTTATGTTTATCATGTTGATTTATATCTTGGTTTTATGCTTCATGTGTTGATTACATGTTTAGATGTTAGTTTTCATTAAGACTAGCCATATATTCGTGCATATAGTGGGCCACAAATAAATCTATATATGTTTGAGCTTGAATGCGTATTTGAACCCATTAGATGTGCTAGTGAAGGTTTCACCTAGAGGGGGGGTGAATAGGTGAAGGCTAATCTAATGGTCACTTAAAGCCAAATAATGCGGAAGCTAAAAGCAATTATGACCAAATAAAAACTTTTACACTAAACACCACGTATAACCAAAGAGTGTTGTCGAATTCCCCGTGAAGGGCTCTGGACAAACTCCTCTAGATTCCCCTTTAATGGGTTGAGGTGCCGCGTTGGCTCTCTTGGTTGAATACAAGTGTTAGTCAATAATCCCAAGCAATATATCAATATGAGCACAAAATGTATATCTAGCATATAAAGATGAACAATAAACACATGCAAGATATAATAAGAGACAAAGAGAGAGAGAGTGAGCAATCGCAAACACAAGGGTATGTTTCGAGGTTCGAGCACACTTGCACTACATCCCCGCCTTCGACACACGAAGGATTTCCACTATGCAAGATCCCAATGGATCTCTCCTCGGTGCCGCAACACCTACAAGCCCTCAGACTCTCTAGTCCCTTACACACCGCAAGCCCACCGGCTCGCCGAGGCCGCACCTCAATCAACAAGAGTTCGCACCCGAACCCTAAACAACCACGAGCACACTTGCCCGTCTCCTCAAAGAACAAAGAAAAGATCTTTGGTGATCTACAACACTTTGATCACCAATTACAAACTCTCACAACACAATCCTATGGATAGATTAGGCAATGGATAGCTCAAGTGATTGTGAGAAAAACAAGGAAGAGAATGGTGGTGAAAAACTCAAAGACTTTCTTTTAAACTCTTGATAAAACTTTCCTTTAGATAGGAAATATTTGCTCTCTATTTTGTGGAGAAAACCTCTGGAAAGAGTGGGAAAAACTGGCTCTAAAATAATCTCCAAATCTTGGTGAAAACAGTCCACAAACCCCCAAATATATAGGCTGTCAAAAACTAGCCGTTGGGGTTCTGACAGAACTGCCGGGACCGCCCGGTCGACCGCCAACGGTCAAAAATCCGACCGTTGGAGCTTCCGGTCGACCGGCCCGGTCGACCCAGAAGAACAGAAAGCACTGCTCTCAGTTCCAGTCGACCGGCCCGGTCGACCGCCCACAGAACTGCCAGACGTGCACGGTGCTGTCGACCGGCCCGGTCGACCGGCCCGGTCGACCGCCCTCTGTGCAATGGGTTAACTTGGAGCACAGTTTTGAGGTCTAAAACGTTCGAATTTGGGAATAAGTATATAGGATAAAATTGTAGATATTGAAGTTTTCTTTCAAATGCAACTTAAATCAAATCAATATCAATTCAGAATTGAAAGTTATCAATAAAATACTAAAAGGTATCAAATCAGAAACTGTAAACTATTTTTAGAACAAGAACAGACTTCAACCCAATATTTGACATTCTTAACATTTAAATCAGAAAATGATTATTGAATATTAAATGTATCTCTGAAAGTCATCTTTAAAATGCAATTTAAATCATGTTAATTGAATATAAGAATCAAAAGTTATGACTAGAAAACTAAAAGAATGTCGAGCAGATCATCAGAACGGTCGACCGCCCGGTTGACTGAGAAAACCCGAGAGTTCTAAAATTGTTTTGGTTAAAAACACATGTATATTTGAAACACCAAAAACCAAAACGGTATTTTTCTAGAACTAAAAATCTTTTATGAAAACATATATAAATCAAGAGTGTGTGTGTGATATGAACTTGAGCAATCCACCAACTATTCTATTCTTTACATTTTAACTAAAACAAAATCTTATAAAAACAAACCTAGACACAAGTCTTGATCTTGAAGTCTTCCCTTGAAGTCTTCTCATCTTCTTGACTTGGTCCACACACGATCCAAACTCGATCACTAGCTCGTTGGATCAAACCGTGCAAGCTCCAAATCTTGGCATTTTATTATTTGTTGAGCTATGCATCTACTAAGATCTTGATAATGAATCTGTCACTAATTAAACACAAGATCATTAGTAAATATAACTTCATGAGTTGATCATCATCAAAACTAGGGTGATAAGCCTTTGGGCCAACAATCTCCCCCTTTTTGATGATGACAAAACTCATGGAGTTATATATGCATGGATTAAAGTAAAGCTTCAAAGAAGCTCCCCTTAACTCATGCATAGACATAAATAATAAATGTATGCAATGAAGCTCATAAACATGTATGCAAATATGGAGATAAAACATGCAACAAGCATAAATCAAAATCTTTTTCTCCTATTTGCAATACAAAACTTATATGCATAAATAACAAGGAAGACAAATACTTCTCCCCCTTAAACAATGAAAACATGCATATAAACTCAAATACTTCTCTCCCTTTTTGTCACTCATCAACAAAGGGTTCAAAGTAAAATCAAATCAAACAAAATTTTCTCCCCCTTTTTGTCAAAAACAAAAAGATCAAGAAGGGGTAATACAAACATATCAACAAAATATTTTTTTTAATTTTTCTTAAACAAATTTTTAAAGGTATCAGAGCTTTTGTAAAACAAACAAATTTTTAAGATACCAAATTGAAAGCAATAATTTTTTTTTTAAAACATATTGATACCAATTGACATTTAACAAATATGAAGTTGAAGCATTTTGATACCAATAGTAAACATAATGATCCAAAAATTTTATTTTTCATCATAAACTTTGTGCTTTTAAAATGTGAACCAATTGAAAATTAAGCACTTGAAAATCATATATATGTATGAGAAATGAGTATACCAAGTGAAATTGATACATACATATATAAGAAAACAAAATATGAGTATATACAAAATAAGTTCATATTGATACCAATTGAAACGATTCAAAGATACCAATTGACATAACAATAAGATCAAGTGTATAACTCATAACCTACCACCCTTCATATGCTCAAGATAGAAGATTTTCAATGAAGCATACAAGGCATAATCGCCCATCCATCCTCCCATAGAAGGTAGGAGTTTTCAAAAATAGATTTGAAAATATTTTATTATTGAAAATCACTACCAAATGAGGAACAATAACTAGTTAAAATAGTTTTTGAAAAACTAGTTAAAGATCCTTCAAAATCATCAAATCATATATTTTTCATGAATCAAGACTAAATACATAAAAGTTCAAGCACTCATAGTCCATAAAGCTCAAAAGGTGTTCATGAATCAAAGTCATGACAAAATAAATAAAGTGTGAGTATTCAAAAGTCATGTAAGTAGCATTTTCATGAAAATGGACATTGAAGCTCAAATCATGAATAACATTTTATAAAACATGAAAATTTATTTTTAAAAAAAATATTACACTTCTAGGCATATGTATGATTTATCCAATCCTAACAATACACATTCATATCCCAAACATAAAAGAGTCTATCAAATGTATTTGCATGAAGGCAAGAGACTCACGGGTATACATGTATATTTATTAGATTTGAATTTAAAATACATATACATGAAGTAAAGCATAAAAATTGGCAAAACATGTATAAATGAGAGAATCATCAAAACTAGCCTATACATGTGCATGTAGTGGGTACAAATGAGCATGAAGTGCAAAATTATATAAAACAAATGTAGCTCACTATTTGTATATGTATAAATGCAAGTTTGACACATTCTACATCTAAGCATGTAAATACCACATGAAGCACACAAAAATATGAACATGCTATATGATATATGAAATTAAAAACATGTACATAAAAGTAGGAGTTTAGAGATTGTTACCAATACCAAAGCTCCTAACATGGTGGTTGTCCCACCAAAACCTCCTTGATAGCGGTGCTCCAAATATGTGTCCTTTTAGTTCAATTGCACCCACCATCAAGGCACCGATCCTCTCACGTTTTGTGAGAGCCCTCACCTACATCAAAAGCAAATGGTGGGGGTTTTGGTACCCATATTTTCTTGGGTCCACAGGGGTTAGTCTTATGTTGAGGAACCCAAAAATTTTATTCTTAGCAAAATTAAAATGATCTAATCTATCATAACAATATTTTGCTAAATGGCCTTTGCGGCCACAATGTGTACATATGTACACCTTAGTATGCTTATGTGTAGGAGTGTGATTATGTTGTGCAACATAAGCAAATGCATGGTTATGATGTGCATGAATGTGTGGAGTTTGTTTCTTTGAAAACATTGACTCCAACCTAGAATGATTAAAAGCACAAGAGTTCAAAGTTGAACTCAAACCATCCATCTTATTTTTCAAAACTTTTATCTCATTAGTGGTGGCATGAAAAGCATGATGAGATAAAGAATCATTTTTCTTTTTCTTTTGTGAAACAAAATCTTTTTCTTTTTCACAAATTTTTCTTTTCAAAGATTTATTTTCTTGAAAAACAACTTCTCTTTGTTTTTCCACCAAATCAACTTTCTTTTTCAAAATAGTGTTTCCTTCACATAAATCATTCAATTTTGCGAGCAAGGAAACATTCTCATTTTTCAAATCTTTATTTTCCTTTTCTAAGCATGCCATTTTATTTTCTAATGAATCTTTTTCATCAAGCATGGCATCAAAATTCTTTTTCAAATTTTTGTTATCTTTTTCTAAACATGCAATGTTAGATCTAAATGTATCATGTTCTACATGCATGCAATCAAGTTTCTTTTTCAAATTTTTATTATCTTTCTTAATCATGTCATATTTCTCAAGCAATAATTGACAAAATGTAGAAAGCTCTTCATATGACATATTATTATCCTCATCCTCGGATTCGGAAGTTACCTCAAGGGGGTTATATCCCCTTGGACCATATAGCACACGTTGGAGGTGTCGCTTCCAACGTCCGAATCACTCCCGGTATAATATTGTTCTTTTTCGCCAAGGGAGAGGAGGGTGTTCCAAACTACAAAAGCCAAATCAATGTTAGCAACCCTAGATAAGTAATCATCATTTAGGGTAGATCTTAAAGCATGTAGGGCTTTTGTATTAGCCTCAATATTCTTACCATTTAAACAATATGCATTATTAGTTGTGGCAAGATAAACATGAATACCTAAAGCTTTGAGGTACAAGGACATCTTCACCTTCCATATATGGATGTTAACAATGTCAAACATGGGTGGTGACATGAAGTCCATGGTGTGTGTACAAAATATGTGATTAGCCTAAAAATGAGGATCTTTAACTCTAGGTTGTTAGACCAAATCAGAGTACCAAGCTCTGATACCAATTGAAGGTTTCACCTAGAGGCGGGGTGAATAGGTGAAGGCTAATCTAATGGTCACTTAAAGCCAAATAATGCGGAAGCTAAAAGCAATTATGACCAAATAAAAACTTTTACACTAAACACCACGTATAACCAAAGAGTGTTGCCGAATTCCCCGTGAAGGGCTCTGGACAAACTCCTCTAGATTCCCCTTGAATGGGTTGAGGTGCCGCGTTGGCTCTCTTGGTTGAATACAAGTGTTAATTAACAATCCCAAGCAATATATCAATATGAGCACAAAATGTATATCTAGCATATAAAGATGAACAATAAACACATGCAAGATATAATAAGAGACAAAGAGAGAGAGAGTGAGCAATCGCAAACACAAGGGTATGTTTCGAGGTTCGAGCACACTTGCTCTACATCCCCGCCTTCGACACACGAAGGATTTTCACTATGCAAGATCCCAATGGATCTCTCCTCGGTGCCGCAACACCTACAAGCCCTCGGACTCTCTAGTCCCTTACACACCGCAAGCCCACCGGCTCGCCGAGGCCGCACCTCAATCAACAAGAGTTCGCACCCGAACCCTAAACAACCACGAGCACACTTGCCCGTCTCCTCAAAGAACAAAGAAAAGATCTTTGGTGATCTACAACACTTTGATCACCAATTACAAACTCTCACAACACAATCCTATGGATAGATTAGGCAATGGATAGCTCAAGTGATTGTGAGAAAAACAAGGAAGAGAATGGTGGTGAAAAACTCAAAGACTTTCTTTTAAACTCTTGATAAAACTTTCCTTTAGATAGGAAATATTTGCTCTCTATTTTGTGGAGAAAACCTCTGGAAAGAGTGGAAAAAACTGGCTCTAAAACAATCTCCAAATCTTGGTGAAAACAGTCCACAAATCCCCAAATATATAGGCTGTTAAAAACTAGCCGTTGGGGTTCTGACAGAACTGTCGGGACCGCCCGGTCGACCGCCAACGGTCAAAAATCCGACCGTTGGAGCTTCCGGTCGACCGGCCCGGTCGACCCAGAAGAACAGAGAGCACTGCTCTCAGTTCCAGTCGACCGGCCCGGTCGACCCAGAAGAACAGAGAGCACTGTGCAATGGGTTAACTTGGAGCACAGTTTTGAGGTCTAAAACGTTCGAATTTGAGAATAAGTATATAGGATGAAGTTGTAGATATTGAAGTCTTCTTTCTAATGAAACTTAAATCAAATCAATATCAATTCCTAATTGAAAGTTATCAATAAAATACTAAAAGGTATCAAATCAGAAACTGTAAACTGTTTTTAGAACAAGAACAGACTTCAACCCAATATTTGACATTCTTAACATTTAAATCAGAAAATGATTATTGAATATTAAATGTATCTCTGAAAGTCATCTTTAAAATGCAATTTAAATCATGTTAATTGAATATAAGAATCAAAAGTTATGACTAGAAAACTAAAAGAATGTCGAGCAGATCAGCAGAACGATCGACCGCCCGGTTGACCGAGAAAACCCGAGAGTTCTAAAATGGTTTTGGTTAAAACACATGTATATTTGAAACTTCAAAAACCAAAACGGTATTTTTCTAGAACTAAAAATCTTTTATGAAAACATATATAAATCAAGAGTGTGTGTATGATATGAACTTGAGCAATCCACCAACTATTCTATCCTTTACATTTTAACTAAAATAAAATCTTATAAAAACAAACCTAGACACAAGTCTTGATCTTGAAGTCTTCCCTTGAAGTCTTCTCATCTTCTTGACTTGGTCCACACACGATCCAAACTCGATCACTAGCTCGTTGGATCAAACCGTGCAAGCTCCAAATCTTGGCATTTTATTCTTTGTTGAGCTATGCACCTACTAAGATCTTGATAATGAATCTGTCACTAATTAAATACAAGATCATTAGTAAACATAACTTCATGAGTTGATCATCATCAAAACTAGGGTGATAAGCCTTTGGGCCAACAGCTAGTATAGTCTAGTTTTGATGATTCATACATTTTAAACTTGTATTCCTATTTGTGGATTTGTTTTATGATCATGAGTTTTCATTTCATGTATATGTGTAATTTTGCCAAACTTCAAGATATACATGAATACCCCTTGAGTCATATGCTTTTCATGCAAATCTATACATATGGACTCAATCGTGTTTAGGGATATGTATGTATACTTTTTGTGTTGACAAATCATACATATGCCTTAAAATGAAACTTGTTTTAATGGAAATTTAAAGTTTCATGTTTTGTGTTTATTTATTTAACTTCATGTATATGTCCATTTTATCTAAATTATTGTTATACATATACATCCTTTGAGCCACGTGCCTTCATGCATATATCTTTGTGGACTCGTTGTGTTTTGGATATGTATGTATACTTTAACTTGTATAGGACATACATATACCTTGAAGATTAAATAAGTTTTATTGATTTTCATGTTTTCTTATTTCAAGGAATTTTGAGCTTAATTGGAAATTTCATAATGCCATGTCACACATTACTTGTACACTCACCATTTTTTTAAGATATTTCTCATGAGTATGTTCTCATGAGCATGTATGGACTTTATTGAATATTGAGTGTTTTTAAGTGCTATGTGATTTACATGTGTTTTATGAAAATTATTTTTACTTTATTCCTTACTTGAAGGATTTCGTACTACTTTAAAAGATTTTCCATTTAACTAGTTACGGTATTCTTCATTTGGTAGAGTTTTTCAAACAAAGCTTATTTTTCAAACCTATTTTTGAAAACCCCTACCTTCTATGGGAAGATGGATGGGAGATCATGTTCATGAATGCCTTAAAAATGAAAATCATTTAAAACTTGAACCATGATTGGGAGGTATAGTTATATGATGTATACATTTGATCTTATTGTTATTTCAATTGGTATCATTGAATTCTTTCAATTGGTATCAATCTTGACATTTCTTGTATACTCATATACTTTGTATGTATGTATGCTTTCACTTCCAAGTATATCAATTTCAATTGGTATCTATTTTTCATACATATATATGTTTGTTTCAATTTTTTTTAACAATGCTTAGGCTTAAAACAAAAGTGAGCATTGTTTTAGTTTGTATTTCATAAAGGGGGAGAAAATTTGATTTTGTATTTCAATTGGTATTTGTACTCCCATACTTTATGATTGGAAATTCAAATTTTGTATCATATGTTCAATATGAAAGATATTTACAATTGGTATCAAAATTTTTGTTTAGACATTCAAAATTCATTATGTTTAATTTCAAATTGGTATCAAGATTTTCATGTGTTTTGCTTAAAATTGGTATCAATATTTTTGTTTGTTTCCATTCAATTGGTATCAAGATGCTATTCTTTGACATATTTTCAATTGGTACCTTAATTGATTGTCACCCCTAATTGACTTTGTTTTTTGTTTTAGACAAAAAGGGGGAAAATATTATTTTTATTGATTCGTTGTTTCGAACAAAAAGGGAGAGAAAAATTTATTAATTTAGTTTTGTTTTTACCCCTTATTGTAGATTGATTTTTTGTATTATAAAAAAAAGGGAGAAGATTTTGTTTTGTTTTGATTATTTACCCCTTTGTTGATGATTGACAAAAGGGGGGAGAATTATGGGAGAAAGATTATAGTTTATATATGCATGTTTATGTTTTGCATATATTAAGTTTAATTTAGTTTAATTTTAATTGGTATCTAGAGTATCTAGAGCATGTTTTGTAATTGGTTTCTAGAGCATGTTTTGTTTTTGAACATTTCATTGGGTATCTAGAACCTTTTATTGTTTATGCATAGATATGCATGTTTCATGTTTCATGTTTAATATTCATTGCATATTTATTATTTATTTGTTTATGCATGAGTTAAGGGGGAGCTTCTTTGAAGCTTAACTTTAATCCATGCATATATAACTCCATGAGTTTTGTCATCATCAAAAAGGGGGAGATTGTTGGCCCAAAGGCCTTCCACCCTAGTTTTGATGATGATTAACTCATGTAGTTATGTTTACTAATAATCTTGTGATTTTAGTTTCAGATCATTTAACAAGATATTAGTTGGTGATTGCTTCAAAAAGATGAGTTTGGAAGCCTTCACTTGGTGATTCCCGTGCCCGAGCATCAAGATCATACCTTTGCACTCGGTGGATCACGGTTTGGGATCGAGTCGACTTGAAGATGAAGATCGTCAAGAAGACTTAGGTATCCTAGTTTAGTTTAGTGTGTTTAGATCCAATTGTAAAGCTTAGAATAGTTGATATGCTCAAGTGCACAACACACACAAGTTTTATATTTGGATATTGGTTTTTGTTTAACCGATTTGTGTTTTCATGAATAGTTGATCAAAACAAGTTTACATGGATTATATGTATAATAGATGTATTCTAGTTATACATGCATGCTTACATGACTTATACAAACTTATTTTGACAATCCTATTCATATATTGAAAAATCAAGTTTGATAAAAAAATACAAGTGTTGGTTTTTGATAAAACTTGCAAGACACAAAAATAATTTGAATATATTGATATATGTCTTGAAATTTTTATCATAAGTGTGTTTATCAAAGTAAAATGATAAAACTATTTTTGGTGATTTTTAGAAGTGTTAAAAGATTTTTCAAAAATATTTCTAACTTGTGTTTCTGCCCTGATCTGTGACTGACAGGCCAGGTCGGTCGACCGCATGGGTCGACCGCACCAAGGGCCGGTCGACCCGTGAGGTCGACCGACGTGCACAGAGCCGTGCACGTCTGACAGACACAAGGGCGTCGACCCGGACGGTCGACCGTAACTGAGAGCAGTACTCTCTATTTATTTGGGTCGACCGGGCGGTCGACCGGGATTGCCCAACGGTCACATTTTTGACCGTTGGCGGTCGACCGGGCGGCCGACCGCCAAGCCTGTCAGGCTGCCACATCAGCCTAACGGCTAGTTTTGTTTTGGGGCTATAAATACCCCAACTCTTGGGCTGTTTTGATAAGGTCTTTACAAGAAAAATTCCCAGTTTCCCTGAGTTTAAAATAAGTTTTCAAAAGTATTTTTGGGCTTTAAACTTCTAATCTTATTTGTTTTAGGTTTTTGGAAAAATCAAAGAAAAGAATATTTTGGGAGATTTGTCTTGGCTTTCATTTTCTATCATTTACAAGAGTTTTCCCAAGTAGTTTTTCTTTGTTGCTTGTTTTCCAAACACCTAGTTTTCACACTTGAGCCTTATCTTCTATCCTAATCTATTAGGATCATTTGTTTTGTGGAAAAAGAGAAAAGAAAGAGAGATTGTTTGTGGTTGAAAGAAACCACTTGTTGTACACCCTTGTATTTGTTATATCCCTCTTTGGTAGAGGTTGATCGGGTGATTGGTTTGCTCCCTCTTTGGTAGAAGTTGAGGCTTTTGGTTTGCTCCCTCTAGTGAGAGGTGGAGTTGGTTTGTATATCCCTCTTCGGTAAAGGTGATTGGTTGTTGTTGTTTGGTTAAGGGCCTACCCCTCTTGTGTGAGGTGGTGTTTGTATTGAGAGAGGAGTTTGGTACTCCTTGTGGTGTAACAAATCCTCTTCGGTAGAGGTTCCCTCGGTGGGAGATAGTGGATTGGAAATCCTACACGTGGTGTAGGCGGGGATGTAGAGCTAGGGGCTCGAACCTCGAAACATATCTTAATGTTTGTGTTTGATCCATTATCTCTCTAACTCTCTCTCTCTCTCTCTCTCTCTCTCTCTTTATATTGTGCAAAGCATCTTTCTTCATTCATATCATATATTGCTTGTGCCTTGCATATTTCATATTGCTATATCTTGTATATGCTTGGTTGTTTGTGTGTGCCTCACTTATACTTAACCACAAGAGCTTCACATAGCACCTCAACCCATTCAAGGGGAATCAAGAGGAGTTAGTCCAGAGCCCTTCACGGGGAATTCGGCTACACTTGTGTGTTGTATTAAGTGTGTTGCAATAATTTGCATTAGCTTCCGCATTTAAGAGCACTTAGTTTCTAGATTAGCAAGTACACCTATTCACCCCCCTCTAGGTGTCCTTTTCATTCTCAAACTGCCTCCACTTGGGAATTCCTTCTCACCTGGTTCTGGAGATTCCTTGAGAGGGAGGAAGATCTTAGGGTATCAGCACCCTGATTAGAGTAGTTCTCTGAATTCTTGGAAGCAAGAGAATAGATCTCTGTTTAGCCGTCTCTTTCCTCTGTTTTTCAGCCTCTCTCTCTCTGTGCGTGCATGTCTTGCATGCCTCTGGTGGGCTATTTATAGGGAAAGCTGGGGTAAAATTACCCTTTGAAAATCTGAAAATAGATTGAGTCAATCTGTTTAAATCTGGAAAGTAGCCTTGCCGCGAGGCTAGAATCAGTTTCTGTGAAGCTAGGAATAGCAGGTAGTGTCGATCTCCTGATCCGCTTTGATTCTTTTCAAATAACTGAAAGATCTCCCCTGATCTTCTTACTTGTTCTAGGAGAGTCAAGAGATTATGTTAATCAACTGCTAAATTTGATCTTAGATTTGATCTAGATTAGATTTGATCTTGAATAGATTTGATCTCATCTGGAGATTTAATTGGTCAAAGGTGACCATAAAAGACCCGCTGCGGAGCTGCCACGTCGAGCTCACAACGGAGCTGGAAAGAGCATCTGGCGAAGTTAGAAAGAAAGCTCTTCAGCGGAGCTGGATAAACATTTGTGGCGAAGCTACTGACCATCCTTCTGTGCGGTTGCATATGGTTTCGAGCGAAGCTAACTCTCTGCGGAGTTAACTGAGCGCTTCAGGTGAAGCTGTAAGTTAGCTCACTGATAGAGCACTGAACAGCTCCAAGGCGAAGTTGGACAAACTTATCCTCTCAGGTGAGACTATCCCCTTGGGCTCATGCGATGCTAAGTGTTGTGCTAACTTAGCATCTTAGGCCTGCTTAGGTCTCTTCAAAGATAATCTGGGCTCACTGTCTGCTTCACTGGATCAGTAGAGTTCAAGTCGCTGATTTGTCCCTAGGAGATAGGTAAAAACTGGTCGTCAGCTTGTCTACCACTTGTCTCTTGTAGTTGTCAACAAGTTAGACATTGTTCAGTCCAGTTAGGAATCTTGTCTTTTTAGAGTGTCAATATGACCCAAAGAGCATTGGTCTCAAGTGTGTCGAACACCGGAGCACTTTTGTAAGCTTTACAAGGCATCCTTAAAAGGAAAAGAAAAGGAAGTGAATTCACTGAACATGATGACCTTATAGATGATTCAACTCATCTTGATGCCTCAGATTTTACTGATGATTTTGCTGATCTTTCAACCCATCGTGATTTTATGGATACTGGTGATAATTAGATATATGATTGTATTACTATGTTTTGTTATTTGTATTGTCAAATTTATCTTTAAATGTAATATTTCATTTATAATAACATGTTTAAAATTTTATACTCATCAAATGATTTATTTTGCATGAAACTTGATATGGATTATTCTAATGATGAAGTTAAGATCAAAACTGGAGATATTTGCATACCGGATAGTGGTAAAACACACACACTATTCTCAAACACAAAAGGTACTTCTCTGATTTAAAACCAACAAAGGCAATTATCTATACAATATCAGGTCTTGTAGACTTGATTGAAGGAACTGGTAAAGCCAGCTTTATATTGCCAAATGGAACAAAGTTTATCATAAAAGACGCTTTGTTTTCACCAAAATCTAAAAGAAATTTGTTGAGTTTTAATGATATATATCTTCATGGATATGATACTCAGTTTGCAACTGAAGAAAATATGAAGCATATGTATCTTGCTACTTATGTATCAGGATAGAAGTACACATTAGAAAAACTATCAAAGCTTTCTTCAGGATTGCATTACACATATATAAATGTGATAGAGTCGCATATGATGGTTAAAGAAGATACAGAGACATTAACCCTGTGGCATGATCGTTTAGGTCATCCTGATTCAATAATGACGCGAAGAATTATTGAGAATTCACATGGACATACATTAAAGGGCCAAAAGATCCTTTAAGCTAGTAAAATTTCATGTGAGGCTTTTTTCTAAGAAAATTAATCATGAGGCCATCACCAGCTAAAATAAAAATAGAATCACCTACATTCTTGAACGTATCTAAGGTGATATATGTGGGCCTATACACCCACTGTGTGGACCATTTCAATATTTTATGGTGTTGATAGATGCCTCTAGTAGATGGTCACACGTTTGTTCATTATCAACTCGCAATGTGGCATTTGCGAGATTTCTTGCTCAGATAATTAGATTATAAGTACAATTTCTTGATTATACAATCAAAAAAGTTAGACTTGATAATGCTGGTGAGTTTACGTCTCAGATTTTTAAAGATTATTGTATGTCAATTGGGATAGCTGTTGAGCATCTTGTTGCCCATGTACATACACAAAATGGTTTGACTGAATCACTGATTAAGCGCCTCCAGCTTATTACTAGACCATTAATAATGAGAACAAAATTTCCTATTTCTATATGGGGTCATGCAATTTTATATGCTGCAGCATTAATTCACATCAGACCAAGTGCATATCATGAGTACTCCCCTCTATAATTAGCATTTGGTCAAGAACCAAATATTTTTCATCTTAGAATTTTTGGTTGTGCGGTATATGTACCGATTGCTCCACCACAACGTACAAAGATGGGTCCTCAAAGAAGACTGGGAATATATGTCGGCTATGAATCTCCTTCTATTATAAGATATCTTGAGCCTAAAACCGGTGATATTTTTACGGCTCGGTTTGCTGATTGCCATTTTAGTGAGGCAATTTTCCCAGCATTAAGGGGAAAAAAAATAGCTTGAGAAGGAGATTACACAGAGTGAACCATCCTTATTGCATATTGATCCTCATAATGTAAGTCAGGAGTGCAAAAGATTATGCATTTACAAGAAATAGAAAATCAATTACCAGATGCGTTTACTGATACGAAAAGAGTGACTAAATCATACATATCAGATGTAAATACTCCTGCTCGGATTGAAATTCCAAAAGGACAATCCGAGAATGAAGTCACTAATGAGCCTAAGACACGCTTGAAGCGTGGTAGACCAATCGGTTCCAAAGATAACAATCCTCAAAAAAATGAGCAGATAAGCATGATGACCCTAATATGGAAGAATGTGTTTCAGAAGAAATACAAAATAAGACAAATTAAGAGATAGAAAATCCTGAAGATATAGAAAATTATGAGATCTCTATTGATTATGTCAATACAGGAGGATTATGGAATCGAAATAAGATGAAAAATATGGATGAAATATTTTTCTATTTCGTAGCATGTGATATTGTTAACGGAAGTGAGGATCCTGGACTAAGATCCATCACTGAATGTCAAAATAGACATGATTGGACAAAATGGAAAGACGCTATCAGGCTGAATTGAATTTGTTTAATAAGCATAAAGTATTTGGACTTATTATCCTCACGCCTGAAGCCATGAGAGCAGTAGGATACAAATGGGTTTTTGTGCGAAAACGCAACGAGAAAAACGAAATTGTGAGGTACAAAGCTCGACTTGTTGCTCAAGATTTTTCGCAAAGACTTAGAATTGATTATGAAGAAACGTATTCCCCATTAATGGATGCAATTACGTTTAGATAGCAGTTTCTAAAAATTTAAAAATGCGTCTTATGGATGTTGTTACACCTTATTTATATGGGTAGCTTGATATCGATATTTATATGAAAATCCCTGAAGGATTTAAGATGCTTGAAGCATTAAGTTCAAAACCTAAAGTATTATATTCGATTAAATTACAAAGATCGTTATATGGGTCAAAACTATCAGGGCGCACGTGGTATAATCGCTTAAGCGAGTATTTGTTATAAAAAGGATATGTGAATAATCCTATATGCCCATGTGTTTTTATAAAGAAAACAACACCCAGATTCATTATCATTGCTGTATACGTTGATGATTTAAACATCATTGGGACTCATAAAAAAGTCCTAGAAGCAATGATGAATTTAAAGAATGAATTTGAAATGAAAGACCTTGAAAAAACCCAGATATTGTATTGGTTCTCAGATTGAGCACTTTCAAAGTGGAATACTTTTGCATCAATCAAATTATATTGAAAAGATCTTCAAATGCTTTAACATGGAAAAGCAAATCCTTTAAGCACTTCAATGGTTATTAGATCATTGAATGTGGAAAAGAATCCATTTCGCCCTAGCGAAGATAATGAAGAGGTTCTTGGTCCTGAAGTACCATACCTAAGTGCAATTGGATCTCTTATGTATCCGGCTAATTATACCCAACCAAATATAGCATTTGCTACTAATTTATTAGTAAGATTTAGCTCATCTCCTATACGGAGACATTAGAATGGTATTAAGCATGTATTTCTTTATCTTCGAGGAACAACTAATTTTGGTTTGTTTTATTCCAGAGGATCAAAATAAGAAATAATTGGTTATGTAGATGCAGGTTATTTGTCAGATCCACATAAAGTCAGGTGTCAAACAGGATATATTTTCACATGTGGAGGTACAACGATCTCTTGGCGTTCACAAAAGCAGATAATTATTGTCACTTCTTCTAATCATACTGAAGTCATAGCACTCCATGAAGTAAGTCGAGAATGTGTATGGTTAAGGTCTATAACTCAACACATTCAAGTAACTTGTGGATTATCAGTCAACGGAGACCAACAGTACTGTTTGAAGACAATGCTGCATGTGTCGCTCAAATGAAGGAAGGATTCATCAAAAGCGACCGAACTAAGCATATATCTCAAAGTTCTTCTCATTCAGTCAAAAGCTTGAAAAGGATAAGGAAATTAATATTCAATATATCCGATCAAGTGATAATGCGGCAGATCCCTTTAAAAAGGCTCTTCCCACTACGACTCTCAGAAAGCTCATTCGAGACATTGGGATGCGTCATATGTGAGGTTTATGAAGAAGAACTGCTCATGTCAACTTGAGGGGGAGCTTACGTGGCTGCACTCTTTTTTCCTTACTATGGTTTTGTCCCACAAGATTTTTCTGGTAAGGTTTTTAATAAGGCAGCATAAAACACGTATATAGAGATGGTGTACTATTTTTCCCTTCGCTATGGTTTTATCCCACTGGATTTTCCTAGCAAGGTTTTTAATGAGACATCATTAATGGTGGGCATCAAAGGGGGAGTGTTGTAATAAATGTATCTGCCCACCTACCAGCATAGTAAAATTTACTATACGATGATGCAAGCAATGACGCAAGCATGCATAGTGACTGTATAGTATCCCAAAGTTTTTTTATAAATAGGCCCTTCCTGATTCATTTTAATGTACACTTTAGAAATCAATAAGAATTCATACTTCTATTCTTTCTCTAAATTCTCTGTTTTGGTGTTATTTCTCGGAGTTTTACAACACACCTCTTATTTTTGATATAGGTATGGGCTCTCACATGACGTGAGAGGCTTGGTGTCTTAGTAGTAAATGCATTCGGAGCTTGATGGGCATATCTTAGATGCATCGCTATCAAGAAATTTTGGTCGGAAGATACACCGTATTTTGGAGAAATGGATTGGCTACATCGATTTTGGTAACCATTTCATCCTCCTCTTTTAAAAATTTCTTACGCTTATTTGCTAGTAATGTAACCTAGACTCGCTTATATATTGTTTCTTCTTAAGGATGAGTTGATTGGTTGCCTAGTTATGCATGTATTTTTAAAAATAATGTTCATATTTTAAAATAGATTTACATGCCTATTTCTTTTAGTTAATTCATGTTTTTATATGCTTTAGTTAAAGCATGTATTGATTTATATGTTTATATCATATGTCCATATGCAAAATCTTGTTAAAACTTGTGTTATACATGCACAATTTTTGAGTTACATGCTATACATGTTTTAATTTTTTTATGTACCCATTTTATGTTTAATTGTACATTGTATGTCTTAGTTTTGATGATTCTTAAATAATTAATGATATATCATATTTCTTTAAAAAGAATTTTCATATGAGCATTTGTTTTTTAGCCTTATTGATTTATTTCATGAATATATTATTCACATGATTATTATGCACTCACCTTTATGTTTTATAGATATTAAGTGTCAATTTTTGTGTAAATAGCAAGTTTTCTTGGGTTATACATATGTTTTTGTTCTTTACTTGAAGGATTTCGTACTAGTTTTTTAAAATTATTTTTAAACTAGTCTTTATTCGTGAATTGGAAGAGTTTTTAATTTATAATACATTATTTTCAAAACTTTATTTTTGAGGGTGGTTGGTTGGGAGACCTTGCCTTGTATGCTCTTAATTAAATATATCTTTAAATATGTATATGATAGGGTGGTAGTTATGAGTTATTAACATATATATCATGAAAATTGATTTTTGTATACTCATACTTATTTTCTATATATGTATATTTTAATTGAAATTTAAATTGATCATACATACATATACATATGATTTCTCGTGCTAAGTTAACAATGTTCATATATATATATATATATATATATATATATATATATATATATATATATATATATATATATATTTTTATAGCACAAATAATTTATGCTAAACTTGATTTAGTTCTCTTTAAAAGCTTATACATAGGTTTTGTTAGTATGTCAAAAAGAGTGAGAAAATTCTTTCTTTTTGAGAAAAATATTTAGTTTAAGAAAATGATTATATTTTTATATTGGTATCAATAATTTACAATTGGTATCTGTATTGTAAAATTGGTATCTACTAGTGGCATCTACAAGTGGTATCAACTAGTGTATTTTCTATCGGTTTATTAAAAAAAATTTTAAAGTAGTACCAAAATTTGTTTGTCAATTAGTATCAAATTTGTTTCAATTGGTTATCAAAATTTGTTTTGATATTTACAAATGGAATCAAAATTTGTTTTAAGTGTTTTTCAAAATGTGTTTTGATACGTATTGCTTATATATGAGGGGAACTTAACATCTCCTCTATATATAAACTCATATTGAGTGTAGTATATAAAGAAAAGTTTGACCTCTTTTTTTTATACAATACACGTGTGTAAGAGAGCTTAACATCTCCGTCTATGCATTGTATATTATGCTTATTGATCGAGCCAAACCTGCACAAAAAAATACCGAAATTTAGAACAATGCTAGGTCCTCAAGTCTACCGTATAGCCTAGGGCTAACGGGTCGTGATTCACCGGGAGGGACAGCGATAGAAGCGTTATGTAAGTTTCTTCTTTTAATTTACCAAACTAGTTAATACTTATCTTCTCAGTTTGTAAAAAGAAAATAAAAATGTTAAGTTAAGTTAAGAAGAAGATGGTAGAAGAAGAGATGGTGGTGGTGTTGTTGTTTTAATTATAAAAGAAAAAGAAATAAAAAGAGATAAAAAAAGTGTTGATGCAAAAATCAGAAATAAAAAAAAAGAATATTTACCTCTACTGTTTGAATCATACCAAAGACTTACCTCAACATGAAGTAAAGCGAAGTAATAGAAAAGAATAAAGAAAAGTAAGGCTTCGGCGAGATCAAGCACAATGAAGAAAAGTGGGAAACCTTTATTGACTGTCACCTTCAATATAAGCTTCTTGAAGAAAAGATTACAATAGTGGCATTCTATAATAATTCTTCCTCTCTTTTGATCATGTAACTCTCTCTAGCCTAAAAATAAAATAAAATAAAGAAAATAAAAACTACATTGAAGAAGAAAAGAAAACCTAAACTAAATCTCTCTCTGGAGTGGTACGCTCTCTTCCTTCGAGGTATGAGGGTATTTATAGGAGAAAATCAGAGAGATAAAAAGCGTATGAAGATAGGAAGAGCTAGATATTTCTGAATTTGAATGCTTCCCTTATCTCCAAACTTGATTTGATTTATCCAGAAATTCAATTCTGATCTGCAGCTTGTTGGCGTGTTGATTACTAAATTCACTTATCAAATGATATAATTGGAAATCGTGATCAACAGAAGAATTGTAGCTCTTTAAGTCCTTATTCTGTAGCATCTTGAATCATCAGATTTGAGTTTCGGTAGCAAAATTTATGATTAAAATGCTAAACTGTATTATGCCTGAATCCGAATCTAAATTGCTTCATCTCATCCGTTGATCTTCTCTCAATCCATTTATCCTCTTAGATTTTCAATTTGTCTTCTAGAATTGATAAGATATTCATTTATCTTCAACGAAATAGATAAGGTCTTCAAATAATCTTTTTTTTTTTTGAAATGAGATGATATTATCTTATCTGATATATTCAATTTTCAGAAAAGATACCTTCTATAACCTTTGGATTTGAATCGATCCCTTTTCTTTTAAACTTTTGAATTTAATTGGATAAATTTCATGATTATCTTCTCCCTATCATACCCTATATGAATTAGGATATTAAGACAAGTTATTTACAATATTCATTATAGAATATATTTAGGAATTTTATAATATTTATGCAATATATGTGTCCAAACACACCCCCACACTTATCTTTTGCTTGTCCTCGAGCAAAACAAAAAGTAGAGCTAACCTAATGTAACTCGCTTTCGTATGAATCACGGTTGCACTTAGCGCGTGCAACAAGCCATTAAACCTCTAGGTTACCCCTAGAGGACGAGTTTTATCTCGTGAGGGTTTTCAGTGGATTGCACCCACAAAATCCATGAAGAAAAAGAAATGAATTGTTAGTATTTTTTTGAAAACGCATTTTGAAGGAAAAAAATATTTGAAGTATTAATGTAAAATTTCAAGTAATCTATAAGTCATAGGATTATCAAAACTTAGTCAAACCTAAACTTAGTCTTTATTCAAAAACTTGTTTTTAATTAAGGTAAGGATTAAAATTATATTTCTCATCTAGTCTATTATTTTACCCTATGTCATATGCGCCTTGTGATTGTGAAAATTTGGCTTAGGATTATTCAACTCTAACTCTTATGCCTTATTATTTTCTTTTTCTTTTTTTAATTTATGGCGGTAATAGCCCTTTGCTCTATTATGCTTTCTAATTCGCCCATGTAACGAGCCTTAGTTGGTGACTCCCAAGCCAGACGATTTTAGGGCACCGGGTGAGAAAATACCCCAAGGACTTAGGACTCGAGCAAATAAGGCCACAAAACTAAGAATTTTTATTTATATTAACCACTTTTAAGCATGAATACTTATGCTTTATGAGGCACAAATACCCAGCTTAATCAGAGGATATTTTTTGATATATGTATATATATATATATATATATATATATATATATATATATATAAGGCATAAGAATCTTTGTTCTAGAATTCTAAGTGTGTAAGTGTATAAAGTATGCATATTTCATTAAGGTAAAAATTAAGACTAAATTACTTTTTCAATTTTTCTTCCTAATCTCAAAATCAAACAAATAATTTTATTTTGACCAAGTATAAGAAATCATAATTATGATCCTCTTATTTCTTAAAATTAACTTAATTTTTTTATAAAAATAAGTCAAAGTATTATTTTCCTTTTCAAAAAGTTTTAAAGAAAGATTTTTTTAATTAATGAAGTTAGCATGTTAGTAAACCCTCCCCCCACACTTAACTCATGCATTGTCCTCAATGTATGAATGAAATGCAATAATACATGAAAAAGGAAAAAGGGAAGGAAAATTGTCACCTCAAGGTGGTGGTCTGGTGGTGGTCTCATTGGGCCAAGCGTTTCTGCCCAATCTAGATATTGTGGATTTTCATGGAACCCACCTTTCATCACCTCTTTCTTATTAACATTTTTATAATCCCCAATATGAATAGGATCATGCAAGATCCTAGCATGAAATTTTTCCTGGTTATATGACCAATCTTGGGATATCTCACAGAGTCATATTGCTCTAAACTTTGGTCCAACAATGGAATGTGATTTTATGGAATGGATGATTTGGGCTCAACAATGAAGGGAATAGGAACTGATACTGACTCGGAAATAAAACTCAAATCAAGTTTAGATTCGAGAGTAGGAGTTGGTTCATGAGTTTGGTCCAAATCGTAGAATTGAAACTCACATTCATTTCCTAATAATGGAATGTGACTATCCAAAATAAGTGGTCATGTTCAAGCTCGATAGGGATAGGAATCAGTGTTGGCTTCGGAATTAGATCTGAATCAGGTAAGGATACCGGAATCAGCATAGATTCAAAAAGTGAAATTTAATCACAACATTGAAAATCAGTGTCACGTTCATCTTCAAGTTCAATCTCATTGAAATGAAAACTTGCCAATTTATCAATGGGTTGATATTGAACAAGTTTAAAATTATGTGGTGAAATCGAATCTTGGTTAAAATCTCCAATATACCATGATTCTTCATCAATTGGCTAGGAGAATCAGGAATGGCCGTATGTTAGGTAGAGTTTTCTCATTCCTATCATTAATTGTTTTGACCAAAGGACTCACTTTTGCTTCTAGCCTATTGAGAGATTGGAGACGATCCATTTGGGATTGAATAACATCATTTTGGGACTGAATCATGAATTTCATAGTCTTTTCTAAGTCAACCGGTTTTTTTGTTGTGGTTGGACTTGAAAATTAGAGTAAGGATCTTGGATTTGGAAATTGCTTGGAAGAATTAAGTCCGCTATGTTTGTACTTGTCGTGTGGACTCAAGAAGGCTTCAAAAGTCTCTTCTAAAGAAGATTTCTCTTCTATAGGTTGGTCTTGGTATGGATTATATGAAGTTGTTTGTTGGTGAGGTTATTGATGGTAAGACTCGGGGGAGTTGTATCCCCCACTGACTCGGTGAGGAGTGGTGATGATTGTCCCATTCTTATTCATAATACTGGGATTGGGGCATATATTGGTTCTGATAAGACCAATCTGGCATACTTGGTTGGTTAGAGTTAAAGTTATGTAATGTCAGGTTGATAATATCTGAATTGAAAGAGGTTGGGGTGAAATATGGATTTGAGTTATAATCAGAATAATTGTAATTATAATCCATTTTTACAAGAACAAACAAAAACAAACAAATAAACAAACAAGAAAATAAAGAAAATTTTAGCCTATGTTATGGTAGAGCTTAAACCTAGACGACTCCTAACTGTTGATTATCCACAGGAGGTATATTGCATAACCTGACCACAAGTTAATCGGCTAGGTAGGGGCAAGATTGGTGGGAGGTATCCGCGCTTAAAAGCGACGGGCCTAATTACGCCAAACCACCAGCCTTCGGGGTTTCGCCCCTCAATCCCCAACCTTAGACACCAATTTGGCAAGAGTCAACTTCTAATAACTTCCCCCTTAGGTCAATCCTATTTGAGTCTAAGATGTCCCTAGGGCCAACGTCTGCTCAATTTTATATTAGGCTGGGTTAGTGAGTGAAGAGATAGTTTGTGGGCTAAGGGAGGGTAATGACTTTCCTACCTTATCTTGTTTAAGGATATGCCCTTAGTCTTTTTAGTGCAGTGTACAAGTATAAAGCAAAAGGTAACATTCAAGCAATATGAATCACTCAAAATATGTTTCCTAAAGTATATGCAATGCACACATAGCTTTGTTCCAGCACTCTTCAACAGTAATATAAAGAAACAAAATAGACAGATGCCCTAAGATGAAAGAGTCTAAACATTTTTTAGCATTTACAAAGCAGCAAGTTACTGTTGATTAGAAAGATGTATTGAGTGAGTTAAACACATAAACTAATAACTGCAGAGAGCTAATCTCTGTAAAGCAACCTGCAAGAGATTACAGTTAGTAGTTCACCACAGTTGTGGGCTCTGATGAGGCACAGAGTAGTAATATGTCCACTGCAGCTCTTAGTTTTCTGTAATTAGCCCTTGTACACCAAAATAAAGAAGAAAAAGAGATTAATTCATTAAAGTAAATTAAAAAGAAAAAAGAAAACTTACCATCCCTCCCCGGCAACGGCGCCAAATTTTTGATTGAGCCAAACCTGCACAAAACAAATACCGAAATTTAGAACAGTGCTAGGTCCTCAATTCTACCGTGTAGCCTAGGGCTAACGAGTCGTGATCCACAGGGAGGGACATCGATGGAAGCGTTATGTAAATTTTTTCTTTTAATTTATCAAAACTAGTTAATACTTATCTTCTCAGTTTATAAAAAGAAAATAAAAATGTTAAGTTAAGTTAAGAAGAAGATGGTAGAAGAAGAGATGGTGGTGGTGGTGTTGTTTTAATTATAAAAGAAAAAGAAACAAAAAGAGATAAAGAAAAGTGTTGATGCAAAAATCAGAAATAAAAAAAGAATATTTAGCTCTACTGTTTGAATCATACCAAAGACTTACCTCAATATGAATTAAAGCGAAGTAATAGAAAAGAATAAAGGAAAGTAAGACTTCGGCGAGATTGAGAACAATGAAGAAAAGTGAGAAATCTCCATTGATTGTCACCTTTAATATAAGCTTCTTGAAGAAAACATTACAATAGTGTCGCTCTATAATAACTCTTCCTCTCTTTTAATCATGTAACTCTCTCTAGCGTAAAAATAAAATAAAATAAAGAAAATAAAAATTACATTGAAGAAGAAAAGAAAACCTAAACTAAATCTCTCTCTGGAGTGGTACGCTCTCTGCCTTCGAGGTATGAGGGTATTTATAGGAGAAAATTAGAGAAATAAAAAGCGTATGAAGATAAGAAGAGCTAGATATTTCTGAATTTGAATTCTTCCTTTATCTCCAAACTTAATTTTATTTATCCAGAAATTCAATTCTAATCCGCAGCTTATTGGCGTGTTGATTACTGAATATCACTTATCAAATAATAGAATTAGAAATCATGATCAATAGAAAAATTGTAGCCCTTTAAGTCCTTGTTCTGTAGCATCTTGAATCATCAGATTTAAATTTTGGTAGCAAAATTTATGATTAATATGCTAAATTGTATTCAGCCTGAATCTGAATCTAAATTACTTCATCTCATCCGTTGATCTTCTCTCAATCCATTTATCCTCTTGCATTTTCAATTTGTCTTCTAGAATTGATAAGACATTCATTTATCTTCAGCGAAATAGATATGGTCTTCATATAATCCATTTTTTTTGAAATTAGATGATATTATCTTATCTGATATATTCAGTTTTCAGATAAGATAGCTTCTATAACCTTTGGATTTGAATCGATTCCTTTTCTTTTGAACTTTTAAATTTAATTGGATAAATTTCATGATTATCTTCTCCCTATCATACCCTGCATGAATTAGGACATTAAGACAAGTTATTTGCAATATTTATTACAAAATATATGTAGAAATGTTATAATATTTATGCAATATATGTGTCTAAACACTTATATGAGTTAGGGTTTAGCCATCTCTTTCTTCATGTAATGCATGTATGCTGAGGGAGTTAACTTTTCGTCTCTCCTCTTCATGAACTTATATCGCATATATATTTATCTTGTTTTTCACCCCTTTTTTGATGAATTGACAAAAAGGGGGAGAAGAATTGAGAGAGTTTATATGTGCATGTTTATTTTGGTTCATGCATATATGTTCGTTTTTGTTTAATATTTTTTTGATGTTCTTCATTGAATATCTTTATGTTTTTTCTATGCATGAGTTAAGGGAGAGCTTCTATGAAGCTTATCTTTAATCCATACATATATAACTCATGAGCTTTGTCAGCATCAAAAGGGGAGAGATTGTTGGCCCAAAGGCCCATCACTCTAGTTTTGATGATGATTAACTCATATAGTTATATTACTAATGACCTTGTGTTTATTAAATTTAATATATTCAATCAAGATTTTTGTCAGTGTTTAGCTTCAATAAAAGATTCATAGTAAAGCTTTGAAACTATCATGTGTTGATTCAAGCTTGTGCTTCAAAATCGCATCAAGTACTCAAAGAGGAGTTTAGCTCATGGGACAAGTTTGGATCGAGTCGAGATGGAGAAGAAGATTTTCAAGAAAAGATTTTCAAGAAGACTTGAGTTCTAGTTGTAAGTTTAAGATTTTTGTTTTTGATAAAATGTAAAGGATATATTAGTTGTGGATTGCTCAAGCTCATATACACACACAAAATATTTCATGACTTTCATGTTAAATAGTTTTAATTCTTGGAAAATAAAGTTTTGTTTTGGATCTTCAAAGAATACATCTTTTGTTTTCATGAATAGATTTCATCAAAACAAGTTTATATGGTTTATATGTGTATTAAATTTCATCCATATATATTGTTACTTCATATTGTCTAGAAACTTATTTTGATTAGTTTAATTTATGTGTTTAAAGTTTTGCAAAACTTATTTTAAAGATTATTGTCAAAAACAAGTATATTTTATTCTCTATGTGTATTGGATCATTTTCATACACATTATACTTCAAATGTGTTTCACTATCATGTTTTTATACTTGTGCAAGTTTTGGAGAAATCAATTTTCCAATTAGAAAGTTTGTTTTTGAAAATACAAATTTTGCTTTAAGCTTTAATTTCTATGCCTCAAAAATAGTTCAAATTATTTGTAATATGTGTTGATTTTTAATCATACATATTTGAATTTCAATGTGTTTATAAGAACTTATTTTTGTGGATTTTATGGGATTTAGTTGAATTTTTAAGGGTGTTTTATGTCCAAGTTTTTATCCCTTAAAAATTTGTTTTTGGGTTGTTGTCGACCACTCGAGCGGTCGACCGACATGCACAAGGAACGTGCGCATGCCTAAGCCCTTGTCTCAGTCGACCAACCAGTCAACCGTAGTAAGGGAGCGGTCGACCGACTGGCTCACCCAACTATCGATTGGGTGGCGGCCGCAGAGAGAATTCCTCTCTGTGCCTTGGGGACGGTTGGCCGCCCGGTTAATCGGTAACCCACATGGTCAGAAATATGACCGTTGGTCGGTTTACCGACAGGCCATCTGGGCCCCAACGGCTAGTTTTTTGCGGCCTATAAATTTGGGACTTTTGGCCATGTTTGGGTAAGATTTTGAGAAGTGTTTTCTAGAGTTATTTTCTTATTTTTCATATAAGTTTTTTTACAAGTTTTTAGAGCCTTATTTCCATTTCAAAAGAGAGTTTATCAAGAGTATATCTCTTGACATTATCAAAAGAATTTCTTGAGCTTTCCACCACAAAATTTATCTTGTTTTTCTCACACAAGCTTGAACTTTTCATTGCTATATCCATCCTTTAGGATCCTTGTTGTGAGAGTATTTGTTGGTGATCAAGAGAAGAGATCACCAAGTGTTCCAACCATTATAATTGGAGGAGTTGGAGGTTGCGGCCTTGGCGAACTTGAGGGTTCGTGTTGTGTATTGTTCTTGCGAGAACAAGTGAGCGACTTGCGGGTCTAAGAGTTCTTAAGGAACTCGTTGGCGGGGTTGCGGCACTGAGTGATCTTGCGGGATTAATTTTAGTGAAAATCCTTCATTTCAGTGAAGGCGAGGACGTAGAACAAGTGGCTCGAATCTCAAAACAAATCTTCAGTATTAGTGATTGCTTTTCTCTCTCTCACTTGTGTTTATATCTTAGATGCTTATATCGTTTACATCTTTTATATGCTTAATATTTACTTGTGCGTAATTGATATATATGCTTGGGATTGTTTGATTCTTGCATGCTCTCTTATTGTTCACATCTTTACATGCTTGATATTATTTGTATTTGTGCTCACACTGGTATTCAACTAAGATAGTTATAGTAGCTCCTCAACTCTTAATCTAGAGGAATCTTAAGGAGATAGTTCAAAGCCCTTCACTAGGAATTCGACTTCACTCTTTGGTTATACTTTGTGTGTTAGTATAATAGTTTTAGCTTGCATAATAAGTTTTTAATTCCGAATTGTTTTTCATTAGATTAGCACGTCACCTATTCACCCCCTCTAGAGTCCTACACCCTATAGGATGGATATAGCAATGGATAGCTCAAGCTTGTGTGAGAAAACTAGATAGATTTTGTGGTAGAAAACTCAAGAAAAATCCTTTTGAAAACACAAGGAAAACACTCTTGATAAACTCTCTATTTGATATGGAAGTTAAGCTCAAAAACTTGCAGAGAAAACTCTGTTGAAGATGGGAAAATAGGCTCTCAAAAACTTGTCAAAAACTTCTACAAAAATTAGCCCAAAAGACCCCTTTGTAAAGTCTATCAAAAACTAGCCATTGGGGTCCAGATTGGCCTGTCAGTCAACTGGCCTGTCGATCGGCCAATGGTCAATTTTCTGACCGGGAGCGGTCGACCGCACCCAAACTCAGAGAGTAACAACTCTTTGTCGCTCGCTCTGTCGACCGAACCAAGCCCGAGAGTGGGCTTGAGTCAGTCGATTAACCGGTCGATCGACCGCAATTTGGGCTCGTGCATGTGTGCACATCGGTCGACCGATCGGTCGATTGAGACAGCCTTCGATCGACCGCAAGCAGCCCCAGAACACACTTTTAGGATTTTTAAAGGTCTTTTTAAATTCATTTTAAATCCCATAAAATCCACAAAAATAAGTTTATTGAAATACTTTAAAGTCCAAATATGTGTGATCAAAAATCAACACATATTACAAACAAGTGAACTATTTTTGAGGTAAAGAAATTTGGGCATAAACCAAAAACTATATTTTCCAAACTACATAGAATTTCAATGAAAATTCGATTTCTCTAAAACTTTGTATAGATATAAAAATAAGATATTAAAACACATTAGCATAGTGTGTATGGAAGTAATCCAATATACATAGTAGATGAAATATACTTGTTTTTGATAATAAGCTCCAAAATAAGTTTTGATAAAAACAAAACTTAAAACATGATATAAACTCATCAAAGTAAGATATCTAAACAATATGAGGCAACAATGTATATGGATGAAATTCAATACACATATAAACCATGTAAACTTGTTTTGATGAATTCTATTCATGAAACCAAAAGATGTATTCTTGAAAATCCAAAAACACAAAGATGTATTCATGATAAACCAAAACTGATAGAATTAAGTTTTATAAACATATGAAGCTCAAATATGTGTAGATATACTCCAACACGTGTTGCAAACTATAAAACTTATTCAATTGAGATAAAAATCATGTAAACATAATCATTTGAAGTTAAAGCGGTTAAACCGAAAACACAAAATATTTAACATAAAAGACAATATATAAATTTTGTGTGTGTATAAGCTTGAGCAATCCACAACTAATCTATCATTTACATTTTATCTAAAATAAAAATCTTAAACTTACAAATTACGACTCAAGTCTTCTTAAAAATCTTCTCTTGAAAATCTTTATCTCCATCCAAACTTGATCCAAACTTGATCCAAAATAGCTCATGGATCAACATGTGATAGCTTCAAAACTTGACTTTGAATCTTTTATTGAAGCTAAACACTGACTAAGATCTTGATTGAATATTTGAAATTTAATAAATATAAGATCATTAGTACTATAACTACATGAGTTAATCATCTCAAAACTAGAGTGATGAGCCTTTAGGTCAACATTCTAGGGTTTGGGTGCTTCATTTTTTTAGGGTTTTGAGAGGAGATAATAGGTTGGGAGGAGGGAGGAGATGAAGTGGGGTGGGCGCCATCATCACATATGGGGGCTTTTATCACTTAAAAAGTATTTAATTTTTAACAACTTAAAGAGAATATGAGTCAATTCATTTTGGGCTATAAATGTAATTCAACCCAAGATGAATTTGGGTGGTGCCTTCATCACTTTGATGGGTGGCAATATCCTTTCCCTTAGGGTGCATTTGGTGTGTGGGAATTCACTCGGGATTTCAAAATTCCTATTTAAAATTCTTGCATTTGGCATAATAATCATTATAATTTTCGAGAATATACAATTCCCGAGGGCAATAAATTAACCCAATTTATAAGAATTTAATTATCATCATAATAGGTGGTTATTTATAATTCCTACTCATCGGATATTTCTTTTTTCATTGTTTCCTTTTCTTAATCGTAACTCACATTATTTGGGGAGTCTCCACTCGCCCAAAGGTTAATATTTCTCCTCAAATATTTTCTTCGTCAGATTCATGACATGGTTGAAATCCCTTGGATCTTTCATCTCCAACCTCTAGCGTGCCTGTCTGCCTGCCTTGTACCAACATTAATTGTAACGCCCCGATCCTGCAGGTACGGGGACGTTATAACGACGTACATACGCAGGGCTGAGATACCCTCACGTATGTACGCTAAGCCTCAGTACAGGAAATAAATACAATAGTTACAATAATTCTAGCATGAAATAAGTATAAGAATACCAGCAAAAGGGATCAGTGATCACGAGAGATATAAAAATATGGATAAATAAGGAAATAAAGACTAAATAATAAAGATACCTATGAATTGTATCGATGACGAGTCTCCAATGTGAATCCAATGAAATATCTGACCATATGATATTTCGGATCTCCAACCTGGGCACACAAACCCAGGGTCGTCAGAAAGCGACCTAGTGAGTGGTAAAATGAAAGAGACAGTAATATATACTATAGTAATACATGTACGAGAATAATATATAATACGTGTTTATGTATCAGTGATACTATATAATAGGAATTTAAGAGTCAGTAGAAATAGAAAAATGTCATATTTTAATACCATCACTACCTAGCATGTTATCATCGGGTTAGGTCTATAGTGGTATCCAGTTGTAGATAATAAATTATGCTGTATAGTGGTGACGTGATAGAAATGAACATGCGGATGTGTAGTATGCAACATAACCATACTACTGTGTAGTGATGACGTGATAGAAATGAACATGTAGATGTGCAGCATGCAACATAACCATACTACTGTGTTGTGCATATACAGTAAGGATGTTGTGCATATACAATAAGGATGTCTGCAAGGTGTCTATAAAGCAGAATATATGCAATGCAGAGTATATATGTCCATGAATAGTGTGTTACCACATGGCGTGTAACAAATATAAGAAAGTGTAATAAGGTTTACAGATGACATGATTGTGGCTAATATATCAGGAATAGTAACAAATATAAAAGGACAATAATATACATTTGTCGAGCATGTCAGGTGATCTATACAATAATAACAATCAGTACCGCCTGGTATTTTAATCAATCTCTTCCAGTGTCCTATACCACTGACAGTTCATACTGGAGCCTGCACTCCAGTCGAACCCATCCGGACATGGCATACTGGTACCATTATCCAAAATAGAGAGTGACCAAATAACAAGTGTTCCTATCGTCACTATTATTTATACCGTTTTATTATGTTCATTGGAAACCCAATGGTCGAGAAGTTCTAATAGAGTGAGTGTGTCCCGTGCATACCCGGGACAACGACCTTAAACGAACACCTGGCTGCTGAGACCAGGGCTACCCGCTAGGGCAGGAGCAAGAAACAAGAAGCTCAATGAGTGCGGGCTTTGAGCCATGTGGCACTTAGTTCCACACATCACATATCAACAGTACTCTCTCGTTATCTTGTTTTATGCTATCAACAGAGCTCATGTCCTGTTATCATGTTAAATGTACCATGCACTGTACTTGTTCTTACTACGCTGTGTACTGTAAAGATAATAAAGATAACTTGGGATGGGGGAGACTTGACCGTTGATTAGATCTTGTTGGGTGGATGTCTGATCCATTGTTAGTCCTACTACAGGGGACGTGGTAGCGCTGGCAACCGTTTGTATTGTATATAGCTCATTGAGCTTCTTGTTTCTTGCTCCTGCCCTAGCGGGTAGCCCTGGTCTCAGCAGCCAGGGGTTCGTTTAAGGCCGTTGTCCCGGGTATGCACGGAATACACTCACCCGACTAGAGCTTCTCGACCATTGGGTTTCTAATGAACATAATAAAACGGTATAAACAATAGTGACGACAGGAACACTTGTTATTTGATCACTCTCTCGTTTAGATATTGGTACCGTATGCCATGTTCAGATGGGTTCGACTAGAGTGCGGGCTCCAGTATGAACTGCCTGTGGTATGGGACACTGGAAGAGATTGATTAAAATACCAGGCGGTATTGATTGTTATTATTGTAGAAATCACCTAACATGCTCGACACGTGTATATTATTGTCCCTTTATATTTGTTACTATTTCTGATATGTTATCCACAATCATGTAACATGTATACCTTATTACACTTTCTTATATTTGTTACATGCCATATGGTAACACACTATTCATGGACACATATACTTTGCATTGCATATATTCTGCTTTATGTCTACCTTGCAGACATCCTTACTGTATATGCACAATACAGTAGTATGGTTATATTGCATACTGCACATCCGCATGTTCATTTCTATCACGTTATCATTATACAACATTATTTATTATCTAAAACTGGATACCACTATAGACCTAACCCGATGATAACATGCTAGGTAGTGATGGTATTAAAATATGATATTTTTTCTATTTCTACTGACTCTTAAATTCCTATTATATGGTATCACTGATACATAAACACGTATTATATATTATTCTCGTGCATGTATCACTATAGTATATATTACTGTCTCCTTCATTTTACCACTCACTAGGTCACTTTCTGACGACCCTGGTTTGCATGCCCAGATTGGCGATCCGAGGTATCATATGGTCAGATATTTCATTGGATTCACATAGGAGACTCATTATCGATACAATTCATAGGTATCTTTATTATTTAGCCTCTATTGCCTTATTTATCCATATTTCTATATCTCTCGTGATTAGTGACCCCTTTTACAGGTATTCTTGTACTTATTTCATGCTGGAATTATTGTAACTATTGTATTTATTACATGTACTGAGGCTTAGCGTACATACGTGAGGGTATCTCAGCCCTGCGTATGTAAATCGCCATAACGTCCCCATACCTGCGAGATCGGGGCGTTACAATTAATGTTGGTACAAGGCATGCAGACAGGCAGCAGAAGTGTCGTGGACACGTAACATTCAGGCTCCATGACTGTAAATATTATCCTCCCACCTGAATTGAAATTTCGAGGACGAAATTTTTGTAAGGTGGGGAGAAATGTAACCCCCTGATCCTTAATGTATGTATCACAGTATCAGTACTCGATAGGGCGTACAAAATTGATTTGACCTTCCTGGTAATCAGATTGAGCCGATTTCAGTGGAACATGAAGAAGACATTAATGGTCGCCTAGTACCGGCGAAATCTTTCAGGATTTTTAATTTACAAACCAGACTGAATTTCTTCAAACTATTTTCATATTATGTCCCAAGATCATATTCTCTATTTTATGTAATTTTTGGGAACTGTTCGGAACTAGTCAATTTTTGACCCAATTAAAATATTAATTAAATAATATTAAATAAATCTACTTCTTTTCTTCTTCCCAATCTTTTTCTTTTCCTTCCCCTGCAATCCACTGACTTTCTCCACTGCCATACTCCACCGCCTTTTCCCTCTTTCTTCCCCCTCTCTATTAAACCCCTTTCTATCTCTCTCTAACTCAATCTCTCTCCCTAACTCTCTTCCCTCTCACTCTCTCTCTCTCTCTTTCTCACTGTATTTCTCTCCCTCACTCTCTCTGTTCTCAGCCAGGGAGGCCAGACTGCCACCGACCTTACCGCCGGTGGCCAGCGTCGTCCCCAACCGGGTCACCCTTTGCTCTTCCTCTTCCTCCTTTTCTTCTTCCTCTTCTTCTTCTTTTCTTGTAACACCCCGCTCCCAGAATACGTACTTAATTGCGTATTCAAATTTTTCAATCATATTTTTCAATTTACTTCCTTTATTTATTTTATATTATGAATTATTTATATGATCGTTTTGCTTTGGATCCGGATTCGTGAACTCAGAGTCAGCCATAGTCTGAACCAAGGACCCGATCCTAGAGTATTACACGATTAGGTCTTTCTGTTATTAAGATTTGACCGATTTCAGTTTCAAACATTATTTTCCAATATTTTAGATTTTCTATGATTTTCTAAAATTTTTCTGAATTAAATTAAAAATCTTCAAAACCGATGTCGACTAGTGCCGCTGACCGATTCCCAGATTTTTAATTTACAAATGAAATTGAATTTTAAGAAACTGCTTTCACATATTTTCTTAGAATAATATTTTCTATCTAAATATATTTTTTGAAAATTTTCAGAATTTAACAGATTTTCGCCAGATTTGGTGCCAACCGATATTGGCGGTCAATTATAGGATTTTTAATTTAAAAATTATAAATAATTTCTTAAAATGGATTTCATTATAATTCTTAGAATAATATTCTTGATTTTTGAGAATTTTTGTGGGTCATTCCGAGATACTTGATTTTCGGACGATTCTGGTATTTTTCCGAAAGTTTTCCGCATCCGAGTTCGAATCCGGGGAATCCGCCACTCTAATTATTTTCACTTTTTCTTTCAATCAAATATCTTCATTTCTTCATTTTTATTTTCTTTTTCCTTTTTCTTTCCTTCCTTTTCCTTCCACCAAATTCTACAACATTCTCCATTTTTCCATTACCTTCTACACCTTTCCTCCAAAATATCCCAAACCACTCAAACCCATCACCATGGCCGGCCAAGAGCCACCTCACCCTCTCCATTTTACAAAAAAAACCCCCTCCCTAAATCTTTTTTCATCTCCTTCAAATTCAATACCAAATACAAAACCCTTTTCTCCTTCTTCTCTTTTCATTTTCTCCATCAAAACCTTAACCACCACCAACTCCTCCTTCATCTCCACCACAACCACCACAATCATAACTTCTCCAACTCCGTACCATCATCTTCTTCCTCCTCCATCTCCATTTAAACCACCACAACTCCAAAAACTCCACCAAAATCTCAAACATCCCCTTTACCTTCTCCAAAAATACCACCACCACTAAAACCCTCCACTAAACTAACACCCCACCACCATCACCTAGGCCGGCCACCCTCCTTGGCTAGGGTCCGAGCTCCTCTTCGCCGGCAACATCTCCGACGATCATTACGGCGATCATTCCGGCGACAACTTCAACGACAACACCAACGTCACCACTACCATCTTTTCTTCACCTTTTTCATCACCATCTCCTCTACTATTCTCCACCACCATCTTCACTTCCACTATCACTTTCACCATCACAATACCACCTCCATCTCCACTACTTCAACCTCCAAACATCACCTTCATCATCACCTCCTTCACTTTCTTTTTTATTACTCCATAAAAATCCATCTTCTACACTAAATAACACCACCACCAACGAAATAACCTTTCCCTTCCTCTATCCCTCCCCCCTTAAGGCCGGCCACTTCCTAGGCCACAAAGGGGTGGCCACCACCCCTAGGGCCGGCGGCCACCCAAGGGCCAAGCCCCCCTTTCCTTTGCTCGCTTGGTGTTTTTCCTCTCCCGGGAATTCGGACGCGCAAAGCTTCAAAAGTGGCGTTTTAGGCGAGTGACTTTCCTCGACAAGAAAATAGACTTGTATTAAAATTAGTATTACGTTGTATTTAGTATCAATGCGGTGTGGTTGTACGGGTGTGTGTGTTGTATTATGTGGACATATCTTGACTCGAGCCGGACTGATACATTGTAATGCTTGTAATAGGATAGAACAACTGTGCGGGCACCCGGTACTGACTCTGGGTTTCTGCCCACTCCTGAGCTGGCTATCCAATGGTTTCAGGCTAGTACCCTTATGGGTTTTGTGGTAGCTACTGAGAGTATGCTTAAACCCCGAGCATAATTTGGTCCCAGGCTCTCTAATCAGCCTTCAGGCTTCACTACTCCACGGTAGAATAAATATTATCACAATATAGCTTGCTCGTATGGTACTAACATCACAGGTACTCTTGTATCGACTTTGGGTTATGCCCACTCCTAGGCTGGCTACCCAAATGGTTTAAAACCTGTACCCTTATTGGTTTTGTGGTAGCTACCGAGAGTGCTCCAAAACCCCGAGCGTACTTTAGCCTCTGGGCTTCCGCCTACTTCCTTGAAAGAGGAGTGCGCTTAGACCATCAAGTCTTTCAGCTCCGCCTGGTAGGCGTGCTTAGCGCTCAGCGCTTTACCACTAGATTCGTCTAGGTGAGATGCTGCCGGATTTTCTACTCGCACTTTAAGCCGAGTCGTCCCGGTAACCTCGCCAAGCGCTCCAGTGTTAAACACTGTTTGCTGTTCATACTTTCAGCTTGCTTAGCTCCGCTTGATTATGCTCAGTTATTACTCTATTACTTGCCATATACATACTTGTTATGTTAACACTTGACATACTATTTCTTGACACTTGTCAGCTACATGCTCAGGCCTAATACCTGTCTGTATCACTTAACAATTAATGTGTCTAGACACCTAACATGCTACTACTTAGCACTTGCTCCCTGTTATGACATGACTTATCACCTACCATCTATCATATTAATACTTGACAATGATTATCACATTTACGGGAATCCTGCCCTGTTATCCTGTATTATATACAGTGACCTGTTATCCTGTATAAAAATACAGTGACTTATACTCCTGTTATACATGTAATCATGTACTCCTGAATTCTTGATCATGTCCTGCTTCTGCTATTTCCGTAAATTGATAATTACATAACAAATTCTAAATAGACAACTTGCATCCGGTTCGGGGGAAACTGATGGGTCCTGAATAATCATGTTTATGGTGGTCTTATCGAGTCACGCGTGGCCACATACTTGAGGGATCACCTGGCGGCCACCAGGGATTCCGTGGGGTGTGCTGGCACCCCTATTCCTGATTGTTCCTACCGAGTATGCACACGCCCTAGGCCTATTTTTATGGGATCTGCGACACTCTATTCCTGTTTGGGCGTACATAAGTCCCGGTACCTAGCGGTACGTTCCGGCTCAGCACCGGATACTCCTGGACCATTGTCCCGGGCATGTACGGGGCCCATCCTAAACATGGTTCGTCAAACTTCATCAATTTCTAAATAACTCGCTTTATAAGTTGTAAGTGAAAGTATGTGGAATGGGACGCATACTGAAGCCTACAACTTAGACGGCCCCAATTATAATAAGATGCTAATATGCAATTTGTTGTGTTGTTTCGTAACTCGGGTTGTATGCGCTTGGATCACGGTGACATGGGGTAAAAGTATATAGATGAGGGTTTCCTTGTTTGGATTATTCCTTCGAGGTACTAATCTCATGGAACCGTGACCTAAACCTGTACAATCAGATTTGCTCGTAGTCGGTTTTTATTCAGTTTTTTCGGTTTTATGTTAGTTTAGGAGATAATTGGTGTTGCCCTATCTACTTTACTTCTCGTCTCTTTACCTACTCTTATCTTATTATACCGTGCGTATTCTCTACTGAACGTCACCTGCTATATCCCTCTTGTTCCTGTATACATGTACTCACAAACACAATTTTCTATGCATGTTTATGCCTTGGGTTTATCGATACACATGTGCTTATCTATGCACGCCATCTGGTATTCGCATCACCACTTGCTGGGGAGTTCTGACTCCTCTGGATCCTCAGGTCTAGGTCCTGGAGCTTAGAGCTAGGGGATTCTCTTGGTTGCTGACCTAAGAGGTGCAGCAGTAGCTTGAATCCCTAGCAGACCATCTGAAGCTCTATCCTTCTACGCCCCTATGTGCCTCTCGAGTTTTCCTTTTGTAAACTCGTAAGTGCTTTTTATACTGTTCATTCTTGTACATCCCTTTATATTCTCGCATTTGCGCCCATCGGTGATGTAATATTATTGTAATATTGTGTCACATCTGGTGATAACTTTATAATTGTACTAATTTGTTGGAATGTATAATGCACCACGTGCTTCCGTACTCTGATTCTTGCCTGTACTTATGCTTAGCGTATATACGTAAGGGTATTTCTGACTTGCGTATATACGTCGCAGTAACGTCTCCGTACCCGCAAGATCGGGGCGTTACATAATAGTATTAGAGCCTAGGCTCTTACATCCTCAGTACGTCCAGATGGCAAATTAATGGTAAAGAAATTTGCAACTGGAATTGCATGAGTCCTAGTTATATAGTCCAACTACAAGTACAGAGTTATCTATTTCGCTTGATCATCCTTCTTTTAATCCCTAATCCTTTCTATCTTTCCAATGTTTTTGTTTTTCGAAGCCTTTATACCAAATTAAGATATGAATAGGCTAAGGAGGTAACGGCTTGTTCAAAATGAAGCTATTATATGATTTCTTCGACCAACTCTATGAAGTTCGGGAGTTCGGGTATTCTCAGAATGGATCTGCAATCGAGTTATCTTCCAAAAGTCGGTATTCGGGTTTCTCTACGACTATTATATATTCTTGGCTATATCTTTCAGAGTAATCGACGCTAGGTATTCGGAATTCTTAATTATCGGTTCTCTTTACTATGCTCAGTATTATTGGGGCTTTCTTTAACTTCGGTATTCTGGCTCATTCTCAGAGTGGCATTAAGTACAACGGAAATTCTATTGTGAAGCTGTGTTATTAGGTTAATATTATTTAGCATCGTTCGAAGATTTATACAGCAGGAAGTGCAGAAGATGTCTATATTCTGATTATTGTTCAGTCGACTTGAGAGTCCTACCTGCAGTAATTCATATCTTAATTGGTATAATTCCTGTCCATGTTCTCTTTGTGTTCATTTTACCCCTTATCGAAATTGCGAGGACGCAATTTTTGTAAGGTGGATAGAATGTAACACCCCGCTCCCGAAATACATACTAATTGCGTATTCAAATTTTTCCATCATATTTTTTGATTTACATCCTGTATTTATTTTGTATTATGTATTATTTATATGATCATTTTGCTTTGGATCCGGATTCGTGAACTCAGAGTCAGCCCTAGTCTGAACCAAGGACCCGATCCTAGAGTATTACACGATTAGATCTTTCTGTTATTCAGATTTAACCGATTTCAGTTTCAAACATTATTTTCCAATATTTTAGATTTTCTATGATTTTCTAAAAATTTTCTGAATTAAATTGAAAATCTTCAAAACCGATGTCGACTAGTGCCGCTGACCAATTCCTGGATTTTTAATTTACAAATAAAATTGAATTTTAAGAAACCACTTTCATATATTTTCTTAGAATAATATTTTCTATCTAAATATATTTTTTGAAAATTTTCAGAATTTAACAGATTTTCGCCAGATTTGGTGCCAACCGATTTTGGCGGTCAATTCTAGGATTTTTAATTTAAAAATTATAAATAATTTATTAAAATGGATTTCACTATGATTCTTAGAATAATATTCTTGATTTTTGAGAATTTTTGCGGGTCGTTCCGAGATACTTGATTTTCGGACTATTCTGGTATTTTTCTGAAAGTTTTCCGCATCCGCAATCGAATCCGAGGAATCCGCCACTCTAATTATTTTCACTTTTTCTTCCAATCAAATATATTCCTTTCTTCCTTTTTCTTTTCCTTTTCTTTTTTCTTTCCTTCCTTTTCCTTCCACCAAATTCTACAACATTCTCCATTTTTCCATTACCCTCTACACCTTTCCTCCAAATATCTCCAAAATATCCCAAACCACTCAAACCCCTCTCCCATCACCATGGCTGGCCAAGAGCCACCTCACCCTCTCCATTTTACAAAAAAAACCCCTCCCTAAATCTTTTTTCATCTCCTTCAAATTCAATACCAAATACAAAACCCTTTTCTCCTTCTTCTCTTTTCATTTTCTCCATCAAAACCTTAACCACCACCAACTCCTCCTTCATCTCCACCACAACCACCACAATCATAACTTCTCCAACTCCATACCATCATCTTGTTCCTCCTCCATCTCCATTTAAACCACCACAACTCCAAAATCTCCACCAAAATCTCAAACATCCCCTTTGCCTTCTCCAAAAATACCACCACCACTAAAACCCTCCACTAAACCAACACCCCACCACCATCACCTAGGCCGGCCACCCTCCTTGGCTAGGGGCCGAGCTCCTCTTCGCCGGCAACATCTCCGACGATCATTCCGGCGATCATTCCGGCGATAACTTCAACGACAACACCAACGTCACTACCACCATCTTTTCTTCACCTTTTTCATCACCATCTCCTCTACTTTCTCCACCACCATCTTCACTTCCACTATCACTTTCACCATCACAACAACACCTCCATCTCCACTACTTCAACCTCCAAACATCACCTTCATCATCACCTCCTTCACTTTCTTTTTTATTACTCCATCAAAATCCATCTTCTTCACTAAATAACACCACCACCAACGAAATCACCTTTCCCTTCCTCTCTCCCTCCCCCTCCTTGAGGCCGGCCACTTCCTAGGCCACCAAGGGGTGGCCCACCACCCCTAGGGTCGGCGGCCACCCAAGGGCCAAGCCCCCCTTTCCTTTGCTCGCTTGGTGTTTTTCCTCTCCCGGGAATTCGGACACGCAAAGCTTCAAAAGTGGCGTTTTAGGCGAGTGACTTTCCTCGCCAAGAAAATGGACTTGTATTAAATTAGTGTTACGTTGTATCTAGTATCAGTGCTGTGTGGTTGTACGGGTGTGTGTTGTATTCTGTGGACATATCTTGACTCGAGCCGGACTGATACATTGTAATGCTTGTAATAGAATAGAACAACTCGTGCGGGCACCCGGTACCGACTCTGGGTTTCTGCCCACTCCCGAGCTGGCTATCCAATGGTTTCAGGCCAGTATCCTTATGGGTTTTGTGGTAGCTACTGAGAGTGTGCTTAAACCCCGAGCATAATTTGGTCCCAGGCTCTCTACTCAGCCTTCAGGCTTCACTACTCCACGGTAGAATAAATATTATCACAACATAGCTTGCTCTTATGGTGCTAACATCGCAGGTACTCTTGTACTGACTTTGGGTTATGCCCACTCCTAAGCTGGCTACCCAAATGGTTTAAAAGCTGTATCCTTATTGGTTTCGTGGTAGCTACCGAGAGTGCTCCAAAACCCCGAGCGTACTTTAGCCTCCGGGCTTCCGCCCACTTCCTTGAAAGAGGAGTGCGCTTAGACCATCAAGTCTTTCAGCTCCGCCTGGTAGGCGTGCTTAGCGCTCAACGCTTTACCACTAGATTCGTCTAGGCGAGATGCTGCCGGATTTTCTACTCGCACTTTAAGCCAAGTCGTCCCGGTAACCTCGCCAAGCGCTCCAGTGTTAAACACTATTTGCTGTTCATACTTCCAGCTTACTTAGCTCCGCTTGATTATGCTCAGCTATTACTCTATTATTTGCCATATACATACTTGTTATGTTAACACTTGACATACTATTTCTTGACACTTGTCAGCTACATGCTCATGCCTAATACCTGTCTGTATCACTTAACAATTGATGTGTCTAGACACCTAACATGCTACTACTTAGCACTTGCTCCCTGTTATGACATGACTTATCACCTACCATCTATCATATTAATACTTGACAGTGATTATCACATTTACGGGAATCCTGCCCTGTTATCCTATATTATATACAGTGACCTGTTATCCTGTATTTTTATACAGTGACCTATACTCCTGTTATACATGTAATCATGTACTCCTGAATTCTTGATCATGTTCTGCTTCTGCTATTCCCGTAAATTGATAATTACATAACAAATTCTAAATAGACAACTTGCATCCGGTTCGGGGAAAACTAATGGGTCCTGAATAATCATGTTTATGGTGGTCTTATCGAGTCACGCGTGGCCACATACTTGAGGGATCACCTGGCGGCTACCAGGGATTCCGTGAGGTGTGCTGCCACCCCTACTCCTGATTGTTCCTACCGAGTATGCACACGCCCTAAGCCTATTTCTATGGGATCTGCGATACTCTATTCCTGTTCGGGCGTACATAAGTCCCGGTACCTATCGGTACGTTCCGGCTCAGCACCGGATACTCCTGGACCATTGTGTCGGGCATGTACGAGGCCCATCCTAAACATGGTTCGTCAAACTTCATCAGTTTCCAAATAACTCGCTCTATAAGTTGTAAGCGAAAGTATGTGGAATGGGACGCATACTGAAGCCTACAACTTAGACGGCCCTAATTATAATAAGATGCTAATATGCAATTTGTTATGTTATTTCGTAACTCGGGTTGTATGCGCTTGGATCACGGTCACATGGGGTAAAGGTATATATATATGAGGGTTTCCTTGTTTGGATTATTCCTTCGAGGTACTAATCTCATGGAGCCGTGACCTAAACCTGTACAATCGGATTTGCTCGTAATCGGTTTTTATTCGGTTTTATCGATTTTATGTTAGTTTAGGAGATAACTGTGAAAAAACACCTAGAGGGGGGGTGAATAGGTGTAAGTGCTAATCTAGGAACTAAATGCGCTAAATGCGTAAGCTAATGCAAATTTTGCAACACACTTAATACAATCAACAAGTGTAGCCGAATTCCCCTTGAAGGGCTCTGGACTAACTCCTCTTGATTCCCCTTGAATGGGTTGAGGTGCTATGTGAAGCTCTTGTTGATTAAGTACAAGTGAGGCACACACAACAACCAAGCAAATACAAGATATAGCAATGTGAATTATGCAAGGCACAACACAAGCAAATATGATATGAATGAAGTATGATGCTTTGCACAAATAAATGAGAGAGAGAGTTGAGAGATATTGGATCAAACGCAAACACACGGATATGTTTTGAGGTTCGAGCCCCTAGCTCTACATCCCCGCCTACACCACCGTGTAGGATTTCCAATCCACTATCTCCCACCGAGGGAACCTCTACCGAAGAGGATTTGTTACAACTCTAGGAGTACCAAACTCCTCTCTCAAACAACCACCTCACAACCGAGGGGTAGGCCCGTAGCCGATACAACCAACAACCAACACCTCTACCGAAGAGGGTTTACAACCAAACTCCACCTCTCACTAGAGGAAGCAAACCAATCACCCGATCACCTCTACCTAAGAGGGATACACAAAGAATAAGGGTGTTTACAACAAGTGGTTCCAAAGACCATAAACTCAAACTCTCTTTCTTTTTCTCTTTTTCCACAAAACAAATGATCCTAATAGATTAGGATAGATGATAGGCTCAAGTGTGGAAACTAGGTGTTTTTGGAAACAAGCAACAAAGAAAACTACTTGGGAATCTCTTGTAAAAGATAGAAAATGAAAATCAATACAATCTCCCAAAACCCTAGTTTTCTTTGATTTTTCAAAAACCCAAAACAATAAAGATGAGAAGTTTAAAGCCCAAAAACTCTTTTAAAAACTTGTTTTAAACTCTGGAAAACTGGGATTTTTTCTCTTGTAAAAACCTTGGCCAAAAACCCAAAGAGATGGGGTTTTTATAGGCCCATCAGAAAACTAGCTGTTAGGCTGATGTGGCAGCCTGACAGGCTGACGGTCGACCGGCCCGGTCGATCGCCAACTGTCAGAAATGTGACCGTTGGGCAACCCCGGTCGACCGGCCCGGTCGACCCAAACAAACAGAGAGCACTGCTCTCAGCCCGGTCGACCGTCCCAGTGACTCCAAACGTGCACAGATTTGTGCACGTCGGTCGACCGTCCCGGTCGACCGACTTCACCCAAGTCGACTAGGTCAGTTTGACTAGTCGACTGATTGAAGCCTGGAACAGAAATCTGGGTCAGAAAACCAGTTTAAAAATATTTTGAAAAATCTTTTAAGTCTTCTAAAAATCCACAAAACTTGTTTTAACATTTTGTATTGAAACACAAACATGTGATAAAAATTTCAAGACATATATCAATCATATCAATTCATTTTTGAGTCTTGCAAATTTTATCAAAAACAAAATTTGTATTTTTATCAAACTTGATTTTTCAATACATGAATAAGATAGTCAAAATAAGTTTGTCTAGCAAGTTTAAAGCATGTATGTATATCTAGAACATATCTAATATATATAGAAATAAAGTAAACTTGTTTTGATCTACTATTCATGAAAACCAAATCCAAAACATAAATCTTTTGTGTGTTGTGCACTTGAGCATATCAACTATACTAAACTTTACAAATGGATCTAAAACACACTATCTAAACTATGGATACCTAAGTCTTCTTGATGATCTTCATCTTCAAGTTGACTTGCTCCAAAACTCCATCCATGGGCTAGGCAATGTGTGATCTTTAAGTTTTGGCCCTGGAATCATTATGAAAAGCTTCTAAACTCCTTTGTTGAAGCTAATCACCAACTAATATCTTGCTAATGATCTGAAACTTAAAATCACAAGAATATTAGTAAACATAACTACATGAGTTAATCATCATCAAAACTAGGGTGGAAGGCCTTTGGGCCAACAATCTCCCCCTTTTTGATGATGACAAAACTCATGGAGTTATATATGCATGGATTAAAGTTAAGCTTCAAAGAAGCTCCCCCTTAACTCATGCATAAACAAATAAATAAAAGATATGTAATGAATGTACATAAACATGTATGCATCAATATGCATAAAACATATTCTAGAAGCTCTAGTTACCAATTAAATTGATAAAAACATTAACAAGAACACTAGATGCTCTAGATACCAATAAAACTTACCAATAAAACTTAATATATGCAAAAACATAAGTATGCATATATAAAACTTAAAATCTTTCTCCCCCTTTTTGTCAATCATCAACAAAGGGGTAAACAATCAAAACAATAAAATGAGGGGTAAAAATCTTTCTCCCCCTTTTAAGTCAATCAAAACAATAAAACAATGTTCTCCCCCTTTTTGTCTAAAACAAAAACAAAGTCAATAAGGGTGACTATAAACAACATGATATCAATAGAAAAATATGTCAATGAAGCATCTTGATATCAATTGAAAATAAACAAAGATCAATAAATGTTATATGCTATATACATTCATGAAGAGGAAGACGCTAAGTTAGCTTCCCTACACATATGCATTACATGAAAGAGGGATGTTAAGCCCTAATTCACATAGCACACATTATGTAATGCATAAGAGGAGATGTGAAGCTCCCCCTACACACGTGTACCACATAAAGAAGAGATGTTAAGCTCTTTAATACAAGATACACTCATCATGAATCTATATGTAGAAGAGATGTTAAGCTCTCCTTGCATATAGTCAATATAAATCAAAACTTTTGTATTTTACTTTAAAAAAATTTTTAAATACCAATTTAAAACACAAGACATCTTGATATCAAACGATAGTATATATTTTTTTAAATCCAAATAAACAATTGAAATGACTATTTTCTATCATAAAGCACGGGAGTGGAAAACTAAATACCAATTGAAATATGAAAATCGTATTTTCTCCCCCTTTATGAAATACCAACAAAAACTATGCTTAGGCTTGAAATAAGATACCAATTGAAAACTAAATCAATTGAAATAAAATGAAGCTCAAGCGCTAGCATAAACAAAATTTGTGCTAAAGATATAGAAATATAGTAGCACAAATAAAATAAGTATATGTGTATGAAATAGAATGAGTACCAATCACTAATAGATGATACCAATTGAAAATATACATACACAATAAACATATGAGTATACAAAAAGATCAAAATGATACCAATTGAAAGAGTTCAATGATACCAATTGACATAGCAATAAGTTCAAGTGTATACATCATATTACTAATCCACCCATCTCATGCACAAGTTTAAAAAGAATTTTCAATATAAACATACAAGGCATGGACTCCCATCCAACCTCCCGTTAAGGGTAAGGGTTTTCAAAAATAGATTTGAAAGTAAACTTTTGTTTGAAAAAAACTTTTGGTAGAGTTTTTCAACTACCATATGAGGAATACCGTAACTAGTTAAATGGAAAATTTTTAAACTAGTACGAAATCCTTCAAGTAAGGAATAAAACAAAATAGTTTTCATGAAATAAGAAATCCACATGAGAATCAACACTCTAATCTAATTAAGCATATTTTGACTCATGAAAACAAAACATGAGCAAGCAATAAATGTGAGTGTACAAATAAAGTGTGAATATCATAATCATGAAAATATCCAATTAAGCTCAATTATTCCTTAAACATTGAAACACAAAAATCATCAAAACTTATTTAATCTTCATGGCATATGTATGTCAAGTACAAGTTAAAATATACATACATATCCAAAACACAACGAGTCCACAAAATATATGCATAAGGCACGTGGCTCAAAAAGGATAAACATGTATATCTAATAGTTTGGACAAGATAGACATATACATGAAGTTAAACAATTAAACACAAAATCAAGAAAAACTAAATTTTCACCAAAACAAATTTCATTTCAAGGTATATGTATGAATTGTCAACACAATAAGTATACATACATATCCCTAAACACAATTGAGTCCATATATAGATTTGCATGAAAGGCAAATGACTCAAGGGGTATACATGTATATCTTAAAGTTTGGCAATACAAACATATACATGAAGTGAAAACTCATAAAACAAATCCAAAAATGGAATACAAGTTTGAAATGTATGAATCATCAAAACTAGACTATACTAGCACATCTAATGGGTTCAAATAAGCAATCAAGCTCAAACATATATAAATTTATTTGTGGCCCACTATATGCACAAGTATATAACTAGTCTTAATGAAATCTAACATCTAAACATGTAATCAACACAAGAAGTATCAAAACAAAAATCATCATGATAAAACTAAAACATGATTACTATGTAAATTCACATGTATTAGATTCATGATGTACATTATAGCTTAAACAACAGTGAGAACACTAAGAATGGGTTCATATAAGCATATGTGTCTCAAATACTATACATGTATGTCAAGGATCTAATAAATATGGTATTTACATACTAATCCATAGACATCAAAAACATGCTATAAACAATGAAATGGAAAGCATGTAAACAATAAATGGGAGTAAAGGATTGTTACCAAAACCGAAGAAGCAACTCTCCTTATCTCCAAACCATGGTGGCCCTCTCCACCAAACCTTCCCTTGAAAGTGATACATCCAATTGATTTCCTTTTAAGTCTGGAACGCATCCACTCCAAGGTGTCATCACTCTCACGTCATGTGAGAGCCCACACCTACATTAAATAAAGGAGGGGTGGTCTTTGGTACCCATATCTTATTGGGTCCATGGGGGTTAGTACCTTCTCTAACCCAAACAAAATTCTTTGCTAAATTTGAAACATTTAATCTATCATAGCAAAATTTAGCAAGGTGGCCCTTACGACCACAATGTGTACATGTGTACACATGAGCATACATATGGTGATGGGTGTGTCCGTGAGAAGCATGTGTATGCCGTGGAGGGTATGCATGCATAAAAGTTGGAACTTATTTCTTACGAACCAAGGATTCCAAACGTGTGTGGTTCATGGCACATTGGCTCATAGTGGAGCCCAAACAATCTACTCTCTTCTTTAACATACAAATATCATCATTAATCTTAGAAGAAGAGGTACATGCATTAGGTAGACTAGATGAAGAAGCTACACTAGCATGACAAACATGTGCATCCATCTTATTTTGCAAAACAATATTCTTATCTAAATAAACATTCAAATCATTTGAAATAGAAATTATTTTATTTTTCAAAGCAACATTCTCTTTTAAAACAAAATCAATTTTTGAAGACAAATTTTCATTTTTCTTCAAAATAACATGGCAATCATTTTTAGATTTTAAAAATTCATTTTCTTTTAGTGCAAGTTCTAATTGAGATCTCAATGCATCCCTTTCATTAGAGACCTCAACCTTCTCTTGCAAAACATTGTCAAGTCTAGAAAGCAAACATTTATTTTCTTTTTCAATTTCTAAACTTTTCTTTTTCAAAATTTTATATTTTTCTATTAGTTTTTCACACACAATGGATAGTTCTTCATTCAAGGCATGGGGATCAACAAAATCATTTGAAGAACTAGCACTATCATCACAATCTAAGTGGGTTCCGAATGTACCTCAAGGGAGTCATTCCCTTGGACCATGAAGCATTGTGAATCGGATTCTCCACTAGATTCCTCTTCTTGTTGGATTTGCACTTGAAGGTCGGAGGTGGTGGTGGTTGTCAACAAATTCCACACTGCAAAGGCGAAATCAATGTTAGAAACACGTAAAGATAATCTTTAGGTAATGTGCTTCTAATTGCCTCAAGGGCTTGTGCATTGGCCCCTATATGATTGCGAACTCCAAGATAGCATTTCTTGGTGGCCGCAAGAAAGACATGCAAACCTAAGGTTTTTAGGTACATGGACATCCTATACTTCCAAACAACAATGTTGGAAGGGTCAAAGCTAGGTGGGGTCATGAAGTCCATGGCAAACTATATGAGTGTGCAAACAAGCAAATGCAAACAATAGACTAACAATCAAATGGATCTCACTCCTAGGATGTTAAGCCTAATATCAGGAGCACTGGCTCTGATACCAATTGAAAAAACACCTAGAGGGGGGGTGAATAGGTGTAAGTGCTATCTAGGAACTAAATGCGCTAAATGCGGAAGCTAATGCAAATTTTGCAACACACTTAATACAATCAACAAGTGTAGCCGAATTCCCCGTGAAGGGCTCTGGACTAACTCCTCTTGATTCCCCTTGAATGGGTTGAGGTGCTATGTGAAGCTCTTGTTGATTAAGTACAAGTGAGGCACACACAAACAACCAAGCATATACAAGATATAGCAATGTGAATTATGCAAGGCACAACACAAGCAAATATGATATGAATGAAGTATGATGCTTTGCACAAATAAATGAGAGAGAGAGTTGAGAGATATTGGGTCAAACGCAAACACACGGATATGTTTCGAGGTTCGAGCCCCTAGCTCTACATCCCCGCCTACACCACCATGTAGGATTTTCAATCCACTATCTCCCACCGAGGGAACCTCTACCGAAGAGGATTTGTTACAACTCTAGGAGTACCAAACTCCTCTCTCAAACAACCACCTCACAACCAAGGGTAGGCCCGTAGCCGATACAACCAACAACCAACACCTCTACCGAAGAGGGTTTACAACCAAACTCCACCTCTCACTAGAGGGAGCAAACCAATCACCCGATCACCTCTACCTAAGAGGGATACACAAAGAATAAGGGTGTTTACAACAAGTGGTTCTAAAGACCACAAACTCAAACTCTCTTTCTTTTTCTCTTTTTTCACAAAACAAATGATCCTAATAGATTAAGATAGATGATAGGCTCAAGTGTAGAAACTAGGTGTTTTGGAAACAAGCAACAAAGAAAAACTACTTCGGAAATCTCTTGTAAAAGATAGAAAATGAAAATCAATACAATCTCCCAAAACCCTAGTTTTATTTGATTTTCCAAAAACCCAAAATAATAAAGATGAGAAGTTTAAAGCCCAAAAACTCTTTAAAAACTTGTTTTAAACTCTGAAAAACTGGGATATTTTCTCTTATAAAACCTTGGCCAAAAACCCAAAGAGATGGGGTTTTTATAGGCCCATCAGAAAACTAGCCGTTAGGCTGATGTGGCAGCCTGACAGGCTGACGGTCGACCGGCCCGGTCGACCGCCAACGGTCAGAAATGTGACCGTTGGGCAACCTCGGTCGACCGGCCCGGTCGACCCAAACAAACAGAGAGTACTGCTCTCAGCCCGGTCGACCGTCCCGGTCGACCGTCCCAGTGACTCCAAACGTGCACAGATTTGTGCACGTCGGTCGACCGTCCCGGTCGACCGACTTCACCCAAGTCGACTAGGTCAGTTTGACTAGTCGACTGATTGAAGCCTGGAACAGAAATCTGGGTCAGAAAACCAGTTTAAAAATATTTTGAAAAATCTTTTAAGTCTTCTAAAATCCACAAAACTTGTTTTAACATTTTGTATTGAAACACAAACATGTGATAAAAATTTCAAGACATATATCAATCATATCAATTCATTTTTGAGTCTTGCAAATTTTATCAAAAACAAAATTTGTATTTTTATCAAACTTGATTTTTCAATACATGAATAAGATAGTCAAAATAAGTTTGTCTAGCAAGTTTAAAGCATGTATGTATATCTAGAACATATCTAATATACATAGAAATAAAGTAAACTTGTTTTGATCTACTATTCATGAAAACCAAATCCAAAACATAAATCTTTTGTGTGTTGTGCACTTGAGCATATCAACTATACTAAACTTTACAAATGGATCTAAAACACACTATCTAAACTATGGATACCTAAGTCTTCTTGATGATCTTCATCTTCAAGTTGACTTGCTCTAAAACTCCATCCATGGGCTAGGCAATATGTGATCTTTAAGCTTTGGCCCTGGAATCATTATGAAAAGCTTCTAAACTCCTTTGTTGAAGCTAATCACCAACTAATATCTTGCTAATGATCTGAAACTTAAAATCACAAGAATATTAGTAAATATAACTACATGAGTTAATCATCATCAAAGCTAGGGTGGAAGGCCTTTGGGCCAACAAACTGGTGTTGCCCTATCTACTTTACTTCTCGTCTCTTTTCCTGCTCTTATCTTATTATACCGTGCGTATTCTCTACTGAATGTCACCTGCTATATCCCTCTTGTTCCTGTATACATGTACTCACAAACACAATTTTCTATGCATGTTTATGCCTTGGGTTTATCGATACACATGTGCTTATTTATGCACGCCATCTGGTATTCGCATCACCACTTGCTGGGGAGTTCTGACTCCTCTGGATCCTCATGTCCAGGTCCTGGAGCTTGGAGTTAGGGGATTCTCTTAGTTGCTGACCTAAGAGGTGCAGCGGTAGCTTGAATCTCCAGCAGACCATCGAAGCTCTATCCTTCTAGGCCCCCTGTGCGCCTCTCGAGTTTTTCTTTTGTAAACTCATGAGTGCTTTTTATACTGTTCATTCTTATACATCCCTTTATATTCTCGCATTTGCGCCCATCGATGATTAATATTATTATAATATTGTGTCACATCTGGTGATAACTTTATAATTGTACACATTTGTTAGAATGTATAATGCACCACGTGCTTCCGTACTCTGATTCTTGCCTGTACTGATTCTTAGTGTATATACGTGAGGGTATTTCTGATCTGCGTATATATGTCGTAGTAATGTCTCCGTTCCCGCAGGATTGGGGCGTTACATTTCTTCTTCTTCTTTTCTTTTTCTTCCAGTTCTTCTCTCTCTCTCTATCTCTCGCCCCCTTGTGCGTGGCCACAGACTACCGGCGGCGGCCTGAGCACCATCGCCGGCTTGGACGACCGCCGACGAGACGGCCAGGCTGGGCCTGGCCGCTACCCCCTGCCCCCTTCTCTCGTTCTCTTTCTCCCTCTCTCTAATTTGGTTTAACCCAATAATCCTAATAAAAACCCATTAATCAATAATTACTCAAACCCAATAATCTAAACCCATTAGGCCCAATCCCCATTAAACTTAAGTTATAGGTTTGGGTGTTGGAGCCAAACCCAACCTGTTTGCCACCCATACCTGCATCCAAATGAAATAAGGTAAAACTACAGAAAATCCCCTTATAATTTATAATATTTTCATTTGAGATATTTTATTACATATTTAACTCATTTATGTGTTTCTAGTGTTCGGACGGTATCTGGAGCATCCGGAGTTCGATTTGGACGATCCTGAAGCCGTTGCGATCATGGGAAAGAGAGCTATCTTATCATGGCTAGTTAATGAGTGTTTTTCTTTATAAATTATAATTGTCATGTTTAATTAAATCGGTTGGTTACTTTATTAAATAAGTCGTGTTTATCGATTAATCACAGTAAATAGTATTTAATAAAGTGTAATTATTATAATATCAGTGTAAATGGAATAATCAGGCATAATAATAATTTATTTGGTTTCTTGATTTATTATAAAATATAGCTGACTTGTCTAAATACAGGGATTCATAAGTTAATACTTTTCCTAAATCAATTAACTAATACATTGAAAATATAACGATCCTGGAACCGTTGCGATCGTGAGAAATAGAGCTATCTTTCCATGGCCAGTTAGTGAGTATTTTTCTTTTATAAATTATAATTATCATGTTAATTAAATCGGTTGGTTACTTTATTAAATAAGTCGTGTTTATCGATTAATCACAGTATATAATATTTAATAAAGTGTAATTATCAGAATATCAGTGTAAATGGAAAATTAGGCATAATAAATATTTATTTGGTTTCTTAATTTATCATAAAATATAGCTTACTTGTCTAAATACAGAGATTCATAAGTTAATACTTTTCCTAAGTCAATTAACTAATACATTGATAATTAAACTAGATAAATATATGTAATAAATTTTGTGATCTTGATCATATTAATAATATTGTAATCGTTATCACAAATAGGGCTATCTGATACTTGATGATATGGTATGATCACCGTTACCTGACTCACACTGGACACCGTTACTACCTATACCCGTATTATCGTTACACGAACATTCTAGTATATTGGATAGTGTAGTACCCATTACATACAAGTATCACTGTTACACAGGTACTATTACACGTGACACCATTGATGTCTTCTTCATGTTCCATTGATACACGGATACCCAATTCACTGGATACCGTCATCATCATTACCTGGATGCTCTGTACACAGTTATATCATGTTCGTATATCACTATTACATGTAGTCATTGGTATACATGCATTTATTATTTTTATATTCTTGTCATGTGGGTTACTTTTCATATTACATGGATTAGTGCTACATGGATATTACTATATTCCCCTTACATGATTGTTTCCCGTTACTGAGCCAGCGTTATCACGTCCCCTACAGTGTGACTAACAATAGATCCAGACATCCACCCGACAAGATCTAATCAACCGTCAAGTCTCCCCATCCCAAGTTATCTTTATTATCTTTACAGTACACAGCATAGCAAGAACAAGTACAGTGCATAGTACATATAACATGATAACATGACATGAGCTCTGTTGATAGCATAAAACAAGATAACGAGAAACAATATATGCGTGATTCTAGAGGTGGCCCCTGTGGCTTTGAGCCACATGGCACTTAGTTTCACACATCGCATATCAACAGCACTTATGTCTAATAACGGAAATATCAATATCAGTAAGGGAAACAATCATGTAACGGGAATACAGTAATATCCATGTAGCACTAATTCATTAATATGAAAAGTATTCCACAAGACAAGAATATAAAAATAATAAATGCATGCATACCAGTGAATACATGTAACAGTGATATATGAACATGATATAACTGTGTTTACAGAGTATCCATGTAATAATGATGACGGTATCCAGTGAATTGGTGTATCCGTGTATCAGTGGAACATGAAGAAGACATCAATGGTGTCACGTATAATAGTACTTGTGTAACAGTGATACTTGTATGTAATGGGTACTACACTGTCCAATGTACTAGAATGTTCGTGTAACGATAATACTGGTACAGGTAGTAACGGTGTCCAGTGTGAGTCTGATAACAGTTATCATACCATATCATCAAGTATCAGATAGCCCTATTTGTGATAACAATTACAATATTATTAATATGATCAAGATCACAAAATTTATTACATATATTTATCTAGTTTACTTGTTAATGTATTAGTTAATTGACTTAGGAAAAGTATTAACTTATGAATCCCCGTATTTAGACAAGTCAGCTATATCTTATAACAAATCATGAACCAAATAAATTATTATGCCTGATTATTCCAATTACACTGATATTCTGATAATTACACTTTATTAAATACTATTTACTATGATTATCGATAAACATGACTTTTTTAATAAAGTAACCAACCGATTTAATCAAACAGATAATTATAATTTATAAAAAAAGAACACTCACTAACTGGCTATGAAAAGGTAGCTCTCTTTCCCACGATCACAATGGTTCCAGGATCATCCAAATCGGACTCCGGATGCTCCAGATACCGTCTGAACACTAGAAACCACATAAACGAGTTAAATATGTAATAAAATATCTAAAATGCAAATATTATAAATTATTAGGGGGTTTTCTGTAGTTTTACCTTATTTCATTTGGATGCGTGTATTGGTGGCAAACGGGTTGGGTTTGGATCCAACACCAAAACCCATAACTTAAGTCTAACGGGTATTGGGCCTAATGGGTTAAGATTATTGAGTTTAAGTAATTATGGATTAATGGGTTTGTATTAGGATTATTAGGTTAAACCCAATTAGAGAGAGGGAGAAAGAGAACGAGAGAAGGGGCAGGGGGTAGCGGCCAGGCCCAGCCTGGCCGCCTCGTCGGCGGTCGTCCAGGCCAGCGACGGCGCTCAGGCCGCCGGCGGTGGTCTAGGGTCACGCACAGGGGGGCATGAGAGAGAGGGGAAGAGAGAAGAACTGGAAGAAAAAGAAAATAAGAAGAAGAGAAGAAGAAGAAGAAAAGGAGGAAGATAGAAGAGAGAGGGGTGACCCGGTTGGGGGGTGCCAGCCATCGGCGGCAAGGCCCGCGGTGGTCTGACCTCCCTGGCTGAGAACAGAGAGAGTGAGGGAGAGGAATACAGTGAGAGAGAGAGAGAGGGAAGAGAGTTAGGGAGAGAGATTGAGTTAGAGAGAGATAGAAAGGGGTTTAATAGAGGGAGAGAAAGAGGGAGAAGGTGGTGGAGTATGGCGGTGGAGAAAGGTGGTGGATTGCAGGGGAAGGAAAAGAAAAAGATTGGGAAGAAGAAAAGAAGTAGATTTATTTAATATTTAATATTTTAATTGCATCAAAATTGACTAGGTCCGAACAGTTTCCAAAAATTACATAAAATAGAGAATATGATTCTGAGACATAATATGAAAACAGTTTGAAGAAATTCAGTCTGATTTACAAATTAAAAATCCTGAAAGATTTCGCCGGTACTGGGCGACACCGTTTAGCCCGATTTTTGATAAATTCAGAAAAATCTCCAAAAATATCATAATGTAGATAATATTATTCTAAGACACAAGTTGAAAGTAGTTTTCTAAAATTTAACTCCATTTGTGAATTAAAAATCGTAGAGCCAATTACCGATATCGGTTGACACTGGTTTCGGAGATTTTCCAAATAATCCAGAAAAATTCCAAAAAATCTGAAAAATCTAAAATATTGAAAGATAATATCTGAAACTGAAATCGGCTCAATCTGACTATCAGGAAGGTCAAATCAATTTTATATGTCGTATCGAGTACAGATACTATGATACGTACATTAAGGATCGGGGGTTACATTAATCAACAGTCTCCATGGGCCGACGATCTCCCTCTCGACATCTGGAAAGCACCTGAGCCGACCCAAGAATTTTACCTGATTCCACTCTGTATGCTGGTTGTGGAGGTACTCCATCGTTTCTGACGTCATCAAGGAAATTTACCACCGCCACTCTCATCGCTAGGCCCCATGGCTGACGCCAGCGAACCCGATGACCCAGCGAGCAAGCTCCGCCACTTTTACAGCCCTTCGACCCACAAGATTTACAATCTCAGGCTGGCCAAGGCCCGATCATGCGGGTCCTCTTACGGATGACTTGCAATGCTCGGCCCAATGAACGAGATGGTCTTGCTCTCTGGATGCTGAATCCCTCTCCCGCCCTTTTGGATGAAACCTGCACTCCGAATTCGTACTCAATCGAGTACAAGCTTGCAGAATTCATCAAGAAGGTCACATTGCGCTGTAGTCCTACTGATGGCAATGGTTCAGACTATGTAGTGCAATTTATAAATATAAAATTCCTTGAAATTATTACAGTGTACTAAATATGAGAATATTAAATTTCCTGGAATACTCAGATTATACCAAACAATGTAATGTAATATTCTCAAAAATTAATATCTAGGAATTATAATCCTGGAAATTTGATGTTATAGGGAAATTTCACATTCCCCGTACCAAACACAATCTTAAAGTAATCATTTCCCCCCAAACCGATATAGGAGCGAATATTGCCACCCCAAAAAGGGATGAAGCACCCCTAGGATTAGGGCACCTCCAAATTTGATAAAGGCACCCCTAAAAAAATTCAAAACCTCCAAAATGCCCTCTTCTTCTTCTCCTCTTCCTCACCCTCTCATGCCTGCCCCTTGCCGGCGACCACTCCCTCACCGGCGAACCTCCTACCCCGGCCTCTCCCTCTTCTCTCCCATCTCCGGCGAACCCCTCCCTCTTTGGCCTCCCCCTCTTCCCCCCTCCCCAACCTCCCCTGGAGGAGGCTGGGGAGGAGGGGTTCAGAGGGGAAGATCGGGGGGAAGGGGGAGGAGGGGAGCGCCAGCACGGGGAAGGCCGGTGTCATCGGAGAAGAAGGAAAGAAGGAGGAAGAAGAATGGCATTTTGGACTTTCACCAAGGATAAAATTGTAAAAAAAATAATTGCACATTGTAAATATTTATAGGGTGCCTTCATCAGTTTTTGGGGTGGCAATATCCGTTCCCCAAATCGACCTTAGCCCTTTCCAATTCACATTCTGCCCTCTCTCTTGGGAGCGGATATTGCCACCCGAAGAAATAAGAAAGCCTCCCAAAAAAATTACAAGTGTGTCATTATTATTTTTTGACCATTTCACCCTTGGTGCAAAATCCAAAATGACGCTTTCCTTTTCCTTCCTCCTTCTCTAATCTCCCTTCTCCATTGCCTCCGGCGACCCCCACTCCCAGTGCCCCTCCTCCTCCTCCTCCTCCCTCCTCTCCCCCTTCCTGACCTCCCCATGTGCCCCTCCCTCTCCCCCTTCCTGACCTCCCCCTGTGCCCCTCCCCTCCCCCTCCCCCTCCCCTTCTCCTCCCCTACCGATCTCCCCACTTCCCCCTCCTTCCCCCACTAATAAACCCACCTCCCCCTATCTCCCCTCCTTCCCCCATCCCCCCACCCTCCTCTCAGATCTCTCTTCCTTCATCCCCCTCCTCCCCTGATCTTCGCCTCCAGTCTGTTCGGCCGTATTCTGGCTGAACAGACCAATGTCCGATCGAATAGCCCAGGGCGGAGATCGTGGGAGGAGGGGAGATCCTGGGGGAGGGTGGGCAGGCCGGGGGAGGGAGTGGGAGTCGGGGAGGAGGAGGGGGGTTTTTGTCGACAGGGGTGGTCGTTAGCGAAGGGAGGCATGTGAGGGAGAGAAGGAGGAGAGAAGGGGAGAGCATTTTGGAGGTTTTTGAAAAAAAAAAATTGGGGGAGGTGGGGGCTTTTGTCAAATTTGGGGTCCCCTAATCCTAGGGGTGCCTTCATCACTTTTTGGGGTGACAATATTTGTTCCCCTCTCTCTTCCTGGAGCAGATATTTCCACCCCAAAATGTAATTAAAGTACCCCACTTAAAACCCTTTATCCACTTAAAACCCTTTATCTCGAATAATCCCTTTACCCCAATTAAAATTTATTCATATACCCTTAAAATTTTAATTATATTAAAAACAATCAAAATTGATAAAGGCACTCCCACTCAAAGTGACTATGGCACCTACTCCATCTTCTTCATTCTTCACTGATCCAACCCCCAAGCTTCAATTCCTAAAAATATTTACCCACTCTCACACTTAAAATCAACCTACATTTTGTTGTGGACGTTAATAGAGAAGCAACTAACAACTCTGGAGCTTGTCAACACTGAGAAGGGTAGTTTTTACCGATTAAAATTGCCCAAAACATAAATTTTGTGGAATGAGTTTCATCTCCGTTCGGCGCTCAAACTAGGGGTGGCAGAGTTCGGTTATAACCGAAATAACCGACCAAAAATTGAAACCTGAACCCGAATTGAACCGAACTGAACCGCTCTAGTTCGGTCAGGTTTCGGTTTTGTGTTCCAAAAACAGAACCCGACTGAATCAAACCGAATCTCTCCTCCTATATCACCCACCCAAATTCAATTTAGTGAATCATACAATTCGTAACAAAAACTGGTAGAAGCTTATCTCATTACTTCTAGCAACACCATCTTTTTTATGTTGAATATGTGAAAGCTATACTAAGTATACCATCCCAATTAAGAATAATATTTATATTAATATAGTTCTTTTTTTCATTATTATCATTAAAAGTTATTAATAATTATGCGAGCTTTGGTATAAGAGCCCAAATGCTGTGTAATGTAAGAAATGATGCAATAAATTGGCCTAACTGAAAAAATCAAAAACCGAACCGAACTGAGTCAGTTCGGTTCGGTTCTGTTGCTAAGTCTAATCGGTTCGGTTCGATTTTGCAAAAAATAGCAAAAACCAAACTGAACCGACCGATACTCACCCCTAACTCAAACGCCGAATAAATAACATATGTTCGACAGTATACCATCGAACATATGATATTCATTCGGCAGATACCAACCGAACAAAGAATTACAGTATTCTTTGTTGAGTTGGTAGCCACCAATAGAGACTAACATGTTCGGTTGTTCTCAGCCGAACAGAGGCTTAATGTTCAGCTGAGCATAATCGAACAGAGAGCTCTCATTTATTTTTGGTCGACTTTACAGAGTTAACCCTGTGTTTTTCGTATAAACCATTTACAGGAGCAGACTTCTTCTTGGTATAGCAATGTCGGTACTGAGCTTACAAGAGTTGATTACGGTGAAGACTTCACTATGTATGAGATTTTTAAAAGTCGAGAGACATGATAAAATGGGCTCGAGAAGTTGCAATGGCACAAGGATTTTTCCTCGTTGTAAAGAGATCCGATGTCGGAGGTTGTAAGGCCAAAGCGCTCATATCTGAATTTGAGTTACTTGATACAATTTCCTAAACTAATGTGCCCGTTTATTATTCATTTAAAGGACATGCAAGCAGATGGAAATTATGGATATCGATCCGTTATGAATTTGCTCAGTTTTGGGAAGTCGGATGGGCCCAAATCAGATACGATATGCTATAAGAAATTAACGCCTATGCACACTTATATTTAGGTGTTTACGAAAGTGCAGAGTGGTGAAGGAGATTAGGCAATCATTGAATCATTTTGAAGGCGGAGCTCCATATGCCAAGTGGATGATCATGCCCGATATGGGATATCTTATAGCATTTCACTATAATGTAATGTTCATATTATTATCACTCTATCAATGTCTCACTTTCTTACTGTTAAGGGTTTCGAAGCATTTCATTTGGGTTTGTCAACAACAACCATTTTGTTGGGTTAGTAACATATTCAGGAAATTCATTCTTTCATGGATTTAATAATTTTTTGTTTATACAAGTTCTATTTATATACAGGTACATCTAAGTAAGGGATATCCACTATGCCCAATTCTATACAAGTGGCACTAGAAACGATTTCCATTTGCTAATGGATGGGATGACGGATACAAAGAACAATTCCAGATTTATTCAGATTTGTTTAGCAGTGATGTTGATCGATATACAATGAAATTGACTAAATTTTAGTTGTGTTGTAATATTTAATGGATGGATTTCCAATTGCTAATAAAATTTACTAATAAAATTTTGATTAGCTATGTTGTCACATGTTGATGGACTTCCAATTGCTAAAAAAATTTGTTCTGATTTCGGCCGTGCACGATCGAGCAAAATCAAACTGCTTAGCTATGCACGGCCGAACAAAACTATATTGTTTGGCCCTGCACGCCGAATAGAGTCAAACTGTTCGCTCTGCACAGCCGAACAGAATAATAATGTTTTGAAAATCACCTAGAGGGGGGTGAATAGGTGATTATGCTAATCTAATGAACTTAATGCGGAATTTAAAGAACTAATTGCAATTAACAAGAGATGCACACTTTAAACAAGCCAAGCAAGTAATTATGAATGAACAATATGAATTAATGCAAGGCACAATAGTAAAGAGAGAGAGAGATAGAGTAAGAGCCAAGGGATCAAGCGCAAACAACAAGATATGTTTCGAGGTTCGAGCACCCAGCTCTACATCCCCGCCTTCACCCAGAAGGATTTTAAGTCCACTAGCTTGTCCACAAAGGACTCCCACAAAGGGAACCTCCACCGAGGATTTGGGGCAATCACAATTACAAGGAGTACCCAACTCCTCTCCTTACAAACACAACCTCCTCCTTGAGGCACAACTCCAAGCCAACAAATAATCACCTCACAACTTGAGGGATTAGCACAAAGCAACACAAGGATCACCTCATAACTTGAGGGATACAACCCAAATGCACAACCTCCTCAACACAATGAGGGAAAGGCACGAAGAAAAGATTGGGTTTTTAACTTGGTGGTCTAAACAACAACCACAAACAATCTCTTTTCCCACACAAAGATCCTATAGAATAAGATAGTAGATGCAGCTCAAGTGTGGAGAAAACCAATGGAATGGAAATCAAAATCACAAAGAAAATCCTTGGAAAAAACTGAAACCAAGATATAGAAGTTAAATCAAAATCTTTTCCCAAAAACCCTTTCTTGATTTTCCAAACCCTAACAAAAACACCAAATAGATTGATCAATATAAAGCCCAAAAACTTCTTTTGATTGCTGTGAAAACACTAGAGAGTCAGGAAAAATTCACACAAAAAATCTTGTAGAAAACAGGCCATTAATGGGGTATTTATAGCCCCCAGAAAAATATAGCCGTTGGCAGCAGAAACTGCCAAAAATGGCCTACCGGTCGACCATGCAGTCGACCGGCCAACGGTCACATTTTGACCGTTGCCGGCGCTCGGTCGACCGCCCGGTCGACCGAAACAAACAGAGAGTTGCCTGCATGCAGTCGATCGCCCGTGCGGTCGACCGAACCATGTGGCAGCCAGTGTGCACGTATCCGTGCACGTCGGTCGACTGATAGGTCGACCGGCTACTTGGTGCGGTCGACCGTAGGGGTCGACCGACCTAGCCTGGCACAGACTGTTCTGGTCAGCAAAAACATGTAATTTTTAATCCTAAAAATTCCCATTAAATCTCTAAAAATCCACAAAAAGTTTTATCATTTTTCATTGAAATACAAATTTGTGTTAAAAAGATTAACACAAATCTCAAACATTTTGACTATTTTTGTGTTATAGAAATTTTGTCAAAAATCGAAAATTGTATTTTCTAAAAACTTGAATTTTTGAATAGAAAATACGTTTTGTGCAAAACTCATCCAAATACAAAACATGATATTAAACAACATTTAGGCATGATGTATATGAATAGAAATCCTATATACATGAAACATATATATATCCATGTTTTTGACATTAATTTCAAAATATGTTTTGTTAAAAATACCAAAACATAAAACACATGAATAAGTAAGTCAAAACTAAGTTTGTCTAGGAAATTAAGAATGCATGTATATAGAACAAATCTAATATACATTAAACCATGTAAACTTGTTTTGAATCTATCTATTCATGCAAACCAAGATCGGTTAAACCTAAAACCGAAAACCAATATTCAAAACATGAAACGTGTGTGTTGTGAACTTGAGCATATCATACTATTCATATCTTTACAAATGGATCTAAAACACACTAAACTAAATTAGGATACTTAAGTCTTCTTGACGATCTCCATCTTTAAGTAGACTTGATCCCAAACGTGATCCACCGAGTGCAAAGGTATGATCTTGATGCTCGGGCACGGGAATCACCAAGTGAAGGCTTCCAAACTCCTCTTTGAAGCAATCACCAACTAATATCTTGCTAATGATCTGAAACTTAAAATCACAAGATTATTAGTAAACATATAACTACATGAGTTAATCATCATCAAAACTAGAGTGGAAGGCCTCTGTGCCAACAATCTCCCCCTTTTGATGATGACAAAACTCATAAAGTTATATATGCATGGATTAAAGTTAAGCTTCAAAGAAGCTCCCCCTTAACTCATGCATAAACAAATAAACATAATATGCAATGAATATCGAACAAGAATGCATATCTATGCAAAACAATAAATGGCTCTAGATACCAATGAAATGTTTAAAAACAAAACATGCTCTAGATACCAATTAAAATTAAACTAAATTAAACTTAATATATGCAAACCATAAACATGAAGTTTTACATATGCATATATAAACTCAAGATCTTTCTCCCCCTTTTTGTCAATCATCAACAAAGGGGTAAACAAGCAAAACAAAACAAAATTTTCTCACCCTTCTTAATACAAAGAATCAATCATCAATAAAGGATTAAATGTAAAACTAAATCAATACATTTTTCTCCCCCTTTTTGACTAAAACAAAAACAGAACCAAATAGGGGTGACAATCAATTAAGGTACCAATTGAAAATATGTCAATGAAGCATATTGATACCAATTGAAAGTAAACATAGGTCAATCAACAAATGGTATATGCTATATACATTCATGAAGAGGAAGACGCTAAGTTAACTTCCCTACACATATGCATTACATGAAGAAGGGATGACAAGCCCCAATTCACATAACACATATTATGTAATGCATAAGAGGAGATGTGAAGCTCCCCTTACACACGTGTATCACATAAAAAAGAGATGTCAAGCTCCTCAATACAAGATACACTCAACATGAATCTATATGTAGAAGAGATGTTAAGCTCTCCTTGCATATAGTCAATATAAATCAAAACTTTTGTATTTTATTTTAAAACAAAATGTTGAGATACCAATTTTACAACATATTTAAATAAACATCTTGATATCAAAAGATAGTATTTTTCTTTTAAGCCATATAAACAATTTTGATTGTGATATCATATGCTTAAAATAAACATCAAATTTCCAATCATAAAGTGTGGGAGTGGAAATCAAATACCAATTGAAATATGAAAGTTAAATTTTCTCCCCCTTTATGAAATACAAACTAAAACAATGTGTAGGCTTAATACCAATTTAAAAATAATCAATTAAAACAAAATTGAAGCTCAAGCTTAGCATAAACACAAACATATGTATATGTATGAAAATAGATACCAATAGAAATTGATATTCTTGGAATTTAAAAACATTCATACATACAAACATATATGAGTATACAAGAAAGGTCAAAATTGATACCAATTGAAAGAATTCAATGATACCAATTGAAATAACAATAAGATCAAGTGTATATCTCATATTACTATACCTCCCAATCATGGTTCAAGTTTTAAATGATTTTCATTTTAAAGCATACATGAACATGATCTCCCATCCAACCTCCCATGGAAGGTAGGGGTTTTCAAAAATTAGATTTGAAAATAGAGTACGTTTGAAAATCTCTACCATAAGAAGAATACGAACTAGTTAAATGGGAAATCTTGTTAACTAGTACGAAATCCTTCAAGGAAAAAAAACAAAATTGTTTTTCATGAAACACATGTAATTCACATGATCACTAAACACTCAAAATCCATAAAGCCTATATCATAGTCTCATGAAAACAAATCATGAGTAAACTAATAAAGTGAGTGTACAAGTATAATGTGACACATATCAACATGAAAATATTCAATTAAACTCATATGAAATTCCTTAAAAAAAACATGAAAACATGAAAAACTAGATTTTCATTACCAATTGAGATTACCTAAAAACATGAAAATCATCAAAACGGTTTAAACTTCAAGGTATATGTATGTCATGTACAAACTAAAGTATACATACATATCCTAAACATAATGAGTCCACAAAAGTATATGCATGAAGGCACGTGGCTCAAGGATGTACATGTATAATCAATAGTTTGGACAAGATAGACATATACATGAAGTTAAAACACATGATCATAGAAATATATTCAAGATGAGGAATACAAGTTAGAATGCATGAATCATCAAAACTAGACTATACTAGCACATTTAATGGGTACAAATAGGCATTCAAGCACAAACATAAAAAGATTTACTTGTGGCCCATTCTATGTACAAGTATAAATCCTAGTCTTAATGAAAACTAACATCTAAACAAGTAATCAAATCATTAAGCATAAAACGGGATATAAATCAACATGAAGGACATAAAAATGATCATGAAGAAAATCCACATGCTATTAGAATCATGAAATACATAATAGTTAAACAAATGGTGAGAACACAACAAATGGGTCCATCTAAACATGGGTGATCTCAAAAGCTATACATGTATGTCAATGAACTAAGAGTCATGGTATTTAACATAATAAACTATAAACATTAAAAACAAAACAAAAATCATAATCATCCATATGATCATTATGTGTATGCCTATGTATTAGATTTAGAGCATACATATTAGTTAAAAATAAGGTGAGAACACAAAGATAGGTCCATGGGTGTCTCAAATAACTAAACATGTATATCACTAATCTAAATCACATGGCATAATCATAATGAACAATAAAACATGACATGCTATAAATGATGAATGTGAAAAGTATGCAAATATAAACGGGAGTTAGAGATCGATACCAAAAATCGATGAAGGCACCTCTCTAGTTCTCCAAACCAATGGCGACCCTTCTCCACCAAACTCCCCCTTGAAAGTGATGCATCCAAATATATTTTCTCTTAAGCATGGAACGCATCCACTCCAAGGCACCGCTACTCTCACGTGATGCGAGAGCCCACACCTACATCAAAAATTTTAGGGGTGGTCTTTGGTACCCATTTTCTTTTGGGTCCATAGGGGTTAGTATCTTTCCTAACCCAAACAAGATTATTTGCTAAATTTTCATCATGTAAACGATCATAGCAAAATCTAGCAAGGGGCCTCTTCGACCACAATGTGTACATGTGTACACATGAGCATACATGTAATGGTGGTGACCGTGGGAAGCATGTGTATGCGGTGAAGGGTGTGCATGCAAAGATGGAACTTGTTTCTTGCGAACCAAGGTTTCCAAGCGTGTATGATTCAAAGTACATTGGCTCAAAGTGGAGCCCAAACAATCTACACTTTTCTTCAAAACACTTATGTCATTTTCAATAGTTGAAGATAAAGTGGAGCATGCAAAAGGTGTGCTAGAAGAAGAAGCTACTCTAGTATGGCACACATGAGAATCAATATCAATTTTCAAAGATTCATTTTTCTTTAAAACTAAATCCAATTCTTTAGTAATGAAATCAATTTCATTTTTCAAAACAAGGTTATCTTTTAAAACAAAATCTAATTTAGAAGATAAAACCTCATTGTTTTTCACAACATCATCACAATCATTTTTGCTTTTCAAAACATCAATCTCTTTTAGGGCAAGGTCTAGTTGAGATCTTAGTGAGTCACGTTCACTAGTAATCTCTTCCTTCTCTTGCAAAACCGATTAAAAAGTTGACCATAAATCCTTCATTTCTTCTTTTAGTTCAAGATTATTCTTTTTCAAAAGATTATGTTTTTCCAAAAATTTTTCAAGCTTTGAGGCAAGTTTCATATTTAAGGTTTGAGCTTCTAAACAACCATCGCAATAGGAACTCGAGCAATCATCTAATTGAGAATCCGATTGTACCTCAAGGGAGTCTTTCCCTTGGACCATGAGGCAATACTTGTCGGACTTGTCTTTCCTAGATCTCCTCAACTTGTTGATAATCACGGGTAGCTCGGGAGACGTCAATATACTCCAAACTGCAAAAGCCGAGTCATAACGATCAAACACATATAAAAGATCTTCATTGAGAGATGCTCTAAGTGTTTTAAGTGCTAATGCATTGGCCTTTTTATGCTTGCTACTATTAGGAAAGGATTCCATAGTGGAGGCTTGATAAACTAGATGTCCTAGTCTTTTTAAATGGCTACTCATATTGGCCTTCCAAACATCAAGTCTAAAAAAGTCAAACATAGGAGGGCTATCCATGAGTGCAACTATATGTGTGCAAATGAATAATGCAAATGAAGATTAGCAAACTAAGATCTCACTCCTAGGTGGTTAAACCAAAATATCAGGAGCGGAGGCTCTGATACCAATTGAAAATCACCAAGAGGGGGTGAATAGGTGATTATGCTAATCTAATGAACTTAATGCGGAATTTAAAGAACTAATTGCAATTAACAAGAGATGCACACTTTAAACAGGCCAAGCAAGTAATTATGAATGAACAATATGAATTAATGCAAGGCACAATAGTAAAGAGAGAGATAGATAGAGTAAGAGCCAAGGAATCAAGCGCAAACAACAAGATATGTTTCGAGGTTCGAGCACCCAGCTCTACATCCCCGCCTTCACCCAGAAGGATTTTAAGTCCACTAGCTTGTCCACAAAGGACTCCCACAAAGGGAACCTCCACCGAGGATTTGGGGCAATCACAATTACAAGGAGTACCCAACTCCTCTCCTTACAAACACAACCTCCTCCTTGAGGCACAACTCCAAGCCAACAAATAATCACCTCACAACTTGAGGGATTAGCACAAAGCAACACAAGGATCACCTCACAACTTGAGGGATACAACCCAAATGCACAACCTCCTCAACACAATGAGGGAAAGGCACGAAGCAAAGATTGGATTTTTAACTTGGTGGTCTAAACAACAACTACAAACAATCTCTTTTCCCACACAAAGATCCTATAGAATAAGATAGTAGATGTAGCTCAAGTGTGGAGAAAACCAATGGAATGGAAATCAAAATCACAAAGAAAATCCTTAGGAAAAACTGAAACCAAGATATAGAAGTTGAATCAAAATCTTTTCCCAAAAACCCTTTCTTGATTTTCCAAACCCTAACAAAAACACCAAATAGATTGATCAATATAAAGCCCAAAAACTTCTTTTGATTGCTGTGAAAATACTAGAGATTCAGGAAAAATTCACACAAAAAATCTTGTAGAAAACAGGCCATTAATGGGGTATTTATAGCCCCCAGAAAAATATAGCCGTTGGCAGCAGAAACTGCCAAAAATGGCCTACCGGTCGACCGTGCGGTCGACCGGCCAACAGTCACATTTTGACCGTTGCCAGCTACCGGTCGACCGCCCGGTCGACCGAAACACATAGAGAGTTGCCTGCATGCAGTCGGTCGCCCGTGCGGTCGACCGGACCATGTGGCAGCCAGCGTGCACGTATCCGTGCACGTCGGTCGACTGATACGGTCGACCGGCTACTTGGTGCGGTCGACCGTAGGGGTCGACCGACCTACCCTGGTACAGACTGTTCTGGTCAGCAAAAACATGTAATTTTTAATCCTAAAAATTCCCATTAAATATCTAAAAATCCACAAAAATAGTTTTATCATTTTTCATTGAAATACAAATTTGTGTTAAAAAGATTAACACAAATCTCAAACATTTTGAACTATTTTTGTGTTATAGAAATTTTGTCAAAAATCGAAAATTGTATTGTCTAAAAACTTGAATTTTTGAATAGAAAATACGTTTTGTCCAAAACTCATCCAAATACAAAAACATGATATTAAACAACATTTAGGCATGATGTATATGGATAGAAATCCTATATACATGAAACATATATATATCCATGTTTTTGACATTAATTCCAAAATATGTTTTGTTAAAAATACCAAAACATAAAACACATGAATAAGTAAGTCAAAACTAAGTTTGTCTAGGAAATTAAGTATGCCTGTATATAGAACAAATCTAATATATATTAAACCATGTAAACTTGTTTTGAATCTATCTATTCATGCAAACCAAGATCGGTTAAACCTAAAACCGAAAAACCGAAAACCAATATTCAAAACATGAAACGTGTGTGTTGTGAACTTGAGCATATCATACTATTCATATCTTTACAAATGGATCTAAAACACTCTAAACTAAACTAGGATACCTAAGTCTTCTTGACGATCTCCATCTTCAAGTAGACTTGATCCCAAACGTGATCCACCGAGTGCAAAGGTATGATCTTGATGCTCGGGCACGGGAATCACCAAGAGAAGGCTTCTAAACTCCTCTTTGAAGCAATCACCAACTAATATCTTGCTAATGATTTGAAACTTAAAATCACAAGATTATTAGTAAACATATAACTACATGAGTTAATCATCATCAAAACTAGAGTGGAAGGCCTCTGGGCCAACATGTTTGGCCCTGCACGGTCGAATAGAGCTCTTTGACTCATTCGTTTAATGTACACACAAACACAATAAGCAAATTGTATCTAAAATAATTTTTAACGTAAAGATATCTGAAACAGATGCACTACAAAAACATACGCAATCAAAATCTTTCAAAATATGTGTAATCGTTCAAACACAAACATATAATTTTTTTTTACATATACATCTCCACATTTGAACATAAAAATCTAGTCATGTCAAAATTTACTTCTACACTCTCCCCATCGGTCCTCCCTCTGAGTCCGCTTGGCCATTGCAGATGCCTCGAACTGGTCAATGTTGTTTTCTATTGATTTTGCAAAAGGGGAAAACTTACAAAAAAGAGTCGAGGAGCTAAATTACAAGTATTCTAAAAAGATTACAAGTAGATTTCCTCTGAGATTCTGGAGAAGTGTGTCGATAGGAGTCTGGTCAGCGCGCGACCACTTTGTCCCTTTGACGATGCGAGCGATGAGATTCCCTTCTCGCCTGGTTCGGGGAATCAGAGAACAAAAGGTTGGTAGAACCCTCTTGTTACTTCTCAAAACCGCCTTCACTTAGGAATTCCTTCTCGCAGATTCCTTGAGAGGAAGGTATTAGGGTATCAGCACCCTGATTAGAGAAGCAGTTCTCTAAAGTCTCTGAATTCTTGGAAGCAAGAAAATAGATCTCTGTTTAGCCTCTCTCTCTGTGCACGTCCTTTTGCGTCGTGAAGAAGTCCGTGCCGTCTCTGGAGCGCGTGATGGTCCTCTTTCCTTGTGTCCTTGGTGGGCTATTTATAGGGAGAGCAAGGGTATAATTGTCCCTTGAAAATATAGAAACAGATTGAATCAAATCTGTTCAGATCTGGAAAGTAGCTTTGCTACGAGATTAGAATCAGCTTCTGCGAAGCTAGAAATAGCAGGTAGATCGGTCTCCTGATTTGTTTTAATCTTTTCCATATAATTGGAAGATCTCCCTTGATCCTCTTACTCATTTTAGGAGAGTCAAGAGATTATGGCAAGCAACTGCCAAACTTGATCTCAGATTTGATCTTGATTAGATTTAATCTTGATCCTGATTAGATTTGATCTCATCTGGAGATTTAATTGATTAAAGGTTGACCATGACAGACCCGCAGCGGAGCTGCCTGCGTCGAGCTCGCAGCGGAGCTGGAAGGCGCATGTGGCGAAGTCAGAAGAAAGCTCTTCAGCGGAGCTAGATAACATCTGTGGCGAAGCTACCGAACATCCTTCTGCGCGGTTGCGTGTGGCATCAAGTGAAGCCAACTCTTTACAGAGTTAACTGAGCACTTCAGGCGAAGCTATAAGTTAGCTTCCTGACGGAGCTGTGAATGGCTTCAAGGCGAAGTTAGGTGATCTTAGCCTCTCAGGCGAGGCTATCCCTTTGGGCTCATGTGATGCTAAGTGCTAGCATCTTAGACCTGCTGAGGTCTGTTTAGAGACAATCCGGGCTCACTGTCTGCTTCACTGGATCAGTAGAGTCCAAGTTGCTTCTTTGTCCCTCGGAGATGGGTGAAAACTGGTTGCCAGCTTATCTGTCACTTGTCTTTTATAATTGTCAACAAGTACAGAACTGGTCGTCAGCTTGTCTTTCACTTGTCTTTGGTAAATGTCAACAAGTTTAGACATTATTCAGGCCAGTCAGAATCTTGTCTTTTTTAAAGTGTCAACAAGACCCCCTTCAAAGTTTTCGAAGGTCTGCAATGGCTCAGACTTCGAAATACTTTGAATTGCTTTGATCGGTGGTATGTGTAGTACGAACATCGCCATGGTGGTTGAGTTCAGCTTCGCTTTTAATCCTGCTTTGGGATAGATTCGCCGAAGAATCGTGTAGATTCGCGATTCTAAATAGCTTCACGTCTTCGTAGCTTTACGTCTGGGTGGCTTCGCGTCCGAGCCTTCCGGAATAGATTCGCTTTGGAACATCTTCCCTTTCCCGAGGCCAACTGCTTTCAGCCAGTTACGAGAAGGATTGCTCCTTTTTCGAGGTTAGAACAACCTCTCTTGCATTAATCGAGGGAGATCATTCCTCCCTTGTGCATTTTCGAGGGAAACCGTTCCCTTTCTCAAGGCTCAATAAATGCCTATTAACGAGGGAGATCATTCTTCCTTGCACGGTTTTGAGGGAAACCGTTCTCTTTCTCAAGGCTCAATAAATGCCTTAAATTCGCTCGCGCTTCCATGCTTGAAGCGGCAGCGGTGCGCTCAGGCCATGAGGCCTATAAATAGGACACCTAAGGTTCTCTAAAGAGAAGCGGTCTGCTCGCCTATTCTCTTGGTTATTAGAGAGAGATACTCAGATCTCTGAACTAGTGGGGATGCCCACTCTGGTCATTTCCCAGCCAAGAACCGGGAAGTTTTGGTCATCCAGAGACTTTACCAATGGACAAATGACTTTAGGGAGTTTATCTCCCTTAAATTAGCTTTAACAGCTGCCTCAGGGATTGATTTCCCTTGTTCTTTGTTTGTATTGGACTAATCTGCAGAGAAGGGTTTCAGCCCAGCTTCCCAGCTTCCCGGGGAAGCTATCATTTTGACTTGATCAAAGAAAGATCATTGCATGCTTGCCTGATAAGTTCGCTACATAGGCCGGAATCGGGACTTAGTCTCTTTAAGGTCGAGCCAGTCTTGCCATATAGGTGAGGCTAAGACTGCGTCCCTCAGGCTCAGTCTGGCTTAGCTATATAGGCGAGGCTAGGACTTGGCTTATGCTAAGCTAACCCATCATCACTGTGCAAGCGAGGCTATCCTCTGCTTAACTGAAATCAATCTTTAAAGCACAACTGAATCGGATATAAATTGCTTCGCCCCAAAGAATTTGACTTAGCGTTTTTCTTTTGCAGCTTTTCCTTTGACTTATTGCTAACTTGTTTCAGTTTGCATTGCAGTGAGCCATGTTCGCCATTCTTTCAATCTGATGAAAGAGACCAAAAAGTTGCCTCTCGCTTTTTCAGTTGAAACTTTAATCCTAAGTAGGAGGAACAAACTGGGGCACCTGATGTGTGTTCCCAGAAGAGGTTGGCAGTTGCTTATCCGAGATGATCCACTTCGAGGCGAGGCTGGTAGTCGCTTATCCGAGATGATCCACTTCGGGAAAGCGGACGTCACCTGTAAGGTCTCGGATCCTCCATTGCCAATTTTCATCAAAGAAGATCTAGCCTTCTGGTGGCAACCAGTTCTTTGCCAATTTTGATTACGGAAGATCCAGCTTTCTGGTGGCAAAATATGCCATTATGTGAAGGATTACGACCTTGTGCAGGAGGAAGGCCTTTCGTGTCCAGTTGGTTTGTCTTGGAAGTAGATAGGACCACTTGTATGCCTTTTGAGCAAATGATTCTGTTGTATGAAACACAACCTTGATGTAGTAGTATCAATGTACCTTCCCTTTTAAATCAATGAAAGTTTATTTTCTGCTTATCCTTCACTTGAATTGGTCCGGCGGAGCTAAACTTCATACGAAGTTAAAGACAGAACCCTATCTGAATCAGGAACGAGCTTTCAGCGCAGCTAGCATGAATTTTTCGCGAAGTTCAGACTGTGCTTTTAGCGGAGCTAAGGCATGCTTTTCGGCGAAGTTATCGATACGTCGCGCTAAGTCAGCACTTGACTTATGGCGGAGTTAGCCCTTAGTGGGGCTGAATCAGCGCTTCTCGGGAAGGCGCTTTAGGCGCCGTTTCAAATTAATTTGAAATGACAGCCTGTGCTCTTTTCGAGGCGTCATTTTAGGCGATCATCAACCAATAAAAGCCCGATCGGGCTGAGAAAGAGAAGACACTTCTCTTTGAATTTTTCCAGAGCACTTGACTCTTTTCTTCTTCTTCTTCTTTATTCAAGAATCTAAGAACCTCCTCCGTTCTTCAATGGCTCCCAAGAGACGAGCGGGAAAAGAGGTCGCAACCTCTGCAACGGAGGGTCCTTCTCCTCCTCTGGTCATCGAACGACCAATCGCCGGTAGGATCTTTCCCTTTTGATCAGAAATTTTCATCTCTCTCTTAAAGCCGATTTCTGGCTATCTTTAGATGAATTCAGGATGATCAATCATAATCTCGTGATCTTAGGGAGTTTAATTCCCTGAATTTCCCTTGATCTCTTGACTGGGAATATTAGAACCGAAGGGTGCCCTCTTTAAGCTTCCAGGCGAAGCTATCCCTTAGGCGGTTCACATCCTGTTGAATGACAGGATGCGAAGTTGTCCTTCGAAGTGTAACTGAAAAGGACCTTTAGGCAATAACACCTTTCTGACGAAGTTAGCCCTTAGGGCTTTATCGCATTCTGTTGTTCGAAGCTAAGCTTCCAGAGCGAAGCTAACACTTTGACATTTTCCTACACCTGCCTTCGTGTGGAGTGCGGAGTTACGCTGCAGCTGTGAAGCTAAGCTTCAGGGCGAAGCTATCATTAGGCCAGCTTCGCTCGCAAAGCGAGGCTATGGCTTAACAAAAATTGCATTTTTATTTTAGCCTTTATTTGGCTGATGAACTAATCATAGTTTTTCTTTGTTTTTGCAGTGCACTATACTCTTGGTCCTTGGAACAGTCGCTTTGGCACAGCCAGGGGGCTAGATGGCAACGTTAGCCTGCAGTTTCAAGGGCAGGCTTCATTATTCAGCGAGCGAAGCTCTCCTGCTCGGGATACGCTTATTCATGGTGGGGATCAACGCACCATGAGGAGCATCTTAACTACTGCTCCCCTTGAAGATTCTGATCAAAGAATCTATCGGAAGCCCGGCTTCATGTTCGGAGATGCAGCGCCAGACCATGATCGCTAGCTGCTAGCCAGGGAGGGGTAATGGATTTTGAAATTAGATGGTGAAAAGTTCTATCTCCCGTCTAGCAAGCGGCATTTTCCCTTGTCCTTCTTCCAATGCATGACGAGGGCTCAGAAGATGCAGTGGTAAGTGAGTCGGACTACTGAATCCATTCATGTAGGGAAGTTGATAATTCCCTCACCCGGTTACACAAGAGCGGGGCCTCCTCGCTGCATAATGGGTCTCCACCCTGGAATGTACTGCCAGACATCCCAGTGGGAGAAAATCCTGCGGTGGCTCAGACCTTTGGGAATCAATTCTTTAAGGTTCGTGGCAACTATCCAGCCACTGATTTCAGGACTCCAGGGTGGGTTCACCCTCCAAAGGCATGGTGGAGAGATTTGACTTTATATGTCCTTGCTCATTTTGAGGAGGATCTGGAGAAGCTGAATCTTTATGAGGCCGTCAGGGCGACCTGCTATGGCATCCAGATGAGCGTAGCGAACTTCTACGCCATCTTTAAGTTATACTGCCCGGCTACAGGGACCTTCTTCACCCCTGTTGGCAAATTGGGTATGACTCTGCACGAGATGTGGGAAGTCTCTGCTTTGCCTTTGGGATCTCTCCCATACGAAGAATATTTCCCGTGCGAGGCGGAATTGGCACTTCTGGAGAAGCAGGAGCCTGCCTTGTTTGAGACCTACCGGGAGTTGATGTGCCACTTGTACATTTGCTCCAGTATGCATGGAAGCATCAAGGGAGCTTCATGCAGCTTGAAGAGCTGGGGAGATTATTTGTTCCCCGATATGGAAAATACTCCTGAAGCGGCTCATTGTGGAGTTGTTGATGAAGACATCTTTAGCCGGATGCAAAATCATTCTCAATGGGATCTAATTTTGGAAGAAGATGACGGCCCCTATGAGAAAGGCGATATTCTTTGGAGTTTCCACCATCAGGCTCGTCGGCCGACGTCCTGAAAGGCACTTCTGGCTAGTTTCTTGACGGTCTGATTGAAGAGATGTGCGGTGCCATCTTCATCGGGCGACGTCATTCATCCGACTGTCTTGTTGCCTGCCGTTCGCCTAGTCCATGGTCGTTCTCATAGACTTCTTCCGGCCATGGTGTGTTGTATTCAGAGAGGCCTTCGCGCATTGACGGAGGCTTTCTGTAGGCCACCAACGACGAAACGGGGAAAAGGGACTATTTTGCCCTGTGACAGACCAAACTCCAGAATAGGTCTGCCGTATACTTATTTGATGGCGTGGTCTGCCCTTCACTGTCCTTCCATGATTGAAGCCGGAGAGGACCGCCCAGAAGGTGTTCGAATGGTGCTTCTCCGTCGATTCAAGGGATGTTCATGGCTGAAGACTTACGTGGCTGCGGTCCGTAAGTTGCGGTGCCGCTATGACGTCTATAGCCTTTTTCGCTGCTTCCCCTATATTCGGGATGCGGGCTATGGTGAAGAGTTCAAGAACGTGGGGGAAGGGCAGACGTCATTGAGCTGGGGAATTTTTGAGTGGCTGGTCAGCATTCGGCCATCACATTTGTTGTATAGAAGCGGGGACACCTGCTACCTAGAGTCTTATGTTCCAAGTCGGTTTACCGATCAGTTTGAATATGACCAACTATATGTGGGCAATCCAAACAGCAATCTGGCTTTCATGGGGAGCCTCATCGATGGAGCCCGTGCCTGGCGGTTCTTCATTGCTGGCCGTACCGAAGCGCGGCTGTGCATGCCGTTAAGGACTCCGAACCTTCTAATGACCCTGGGATTCTGCCAGTGGTATACAATCTCAAACTCCACACCCACTGGATTCTCTGTTAATTCTTCTGGTGTGAAGTTGATTTCTCAGCGGCTGAAGCTGAAGTTCACTGAGAAAGGCGAGGGTAAAAGGGTTCGCGTCCCAGGCCTCGGGGAGTTCATTGTCGTTGATGATAGTGAAGCCTCGAATGCAGGAAGTCCTCGCTTCGAAGCAGAAACAGGTGCTGAGGCTCCAGCAGCTGCTTCTGACATGGTGGGGACGGCCCTCGTAGAACATGCCGATGTTGAAGAAGTGGAGGAAGAAGATCCCGACGTCCACTTCAAACGAAAACGGGAGGGTGGATCTCGTAGGAAGAGGGTAGTGAAGAAGCCTCGTCGCTACGCTCCTACGGTTGTTGCAGAGGGAAGATTTCCTGCTGCGGCTCCTCCTCCTGCCCCATGAGTAACTGAATTGTCGGTTCCTAAATTGACTACTGGTGAAGCCGCTCTGGACCCGGGTAAGATCAGCTTCGTTCTTGTAATATACTTCTTATGTGTTCCGGACAGCTCATGGTCTGTTTTATGATTCAGAAACTGAGGCAGTGAGAAGCCCGAGAGCTGAAGCTATCGAAGAACATGGGGAGCATTATGATCCCTTGTTTACTTATAAAGAGGGCGATGAGGCTGGCTATTTCGCCATCTCGGAAGAATCCAGAGATGATTCGGCTGATGTCGGTCCTTCGGGCGCCGGGACTTCGAAAGGAAGTTCCGAAGCTTCTAGCTCCTTTGGGTGGACCACGGAGGGTTCGGCAAGCGAAGGGCGGGTCGGCCATTCGTGTTGACTCTGCCAAAGATTTTCCGATGGAGCCCGTAGAGACTGATGTAGCCGCCAAGACGATTGAGACGACATTATCTTTTGGTACGGTTTTGACCTTTTGACTCTTGCTATTTGTTATGCCCTGTCTAAATAAAGTCTTGTTGCAGGTGTTTCATCTTTGGGTGCATCGACTTCAAGAGAGCCAACCAATCTTCCTGAGGGAACCAGGGGTGAAGCAAGTGCTTCGACCGCAGCGGATGCTGCTGAGTTGGATGCTTTGTATGGTGACCTGCCCTCTTATCAGCCTGAACTAGCCAGAGGAACAGGGATTGAGGGGACGGTAGTCACGGAGCCAACCTCACTTCCAACTATATCAATGAGTGAGGTGCCATCAGTTTCGCCAGCGCCATCTATCTTGCCAGGTGCGGAGCTGAGGGTGATTACCAGTCCTACTTCCCCAATACTGGTGGTTGAGCCCGCTCTCCCGGAAATGGTCACTAGTCCTATCTCGGTTGTGGCTAGTGTACTAGTTTCAATGAAGACTCCTCTGAGATCACCGACGACCTCTCATGTTGCTGCAGCCAGTGCTTCTACTATTCCTTCCACAGTAGTTTCAATAAAGCCAGTGGAATCTTCAGAGGCTGCTCATCTGCTAAGAGTGATTGAGGCCGAGAACGAATTTGTGGCTGAGCTAGTCGATAGCTTTTATAAGGGCTTGAAGCGATCCATCGCTTTGATTTTGAAAGGCTCGACTACGTCATTTTCTGCTCTAAAGGTGGTCCTCTCCCGAAGCATTGAGAGTATCCGAGACTTTGGAGGGGATGACCAGGCCACTGCATTGGAACTTCTGGTGGACCAACTTGAGAGGTATGTAGACGAATGTCGCCGTCTTAGCCATTCGGACCTGGAGTCTTCGGTTAACGAGCAGCTTGCGCACCTTGTTGCTCAAATGCATGAAGCCCATCTTGCCACTCAGGAAGCCGCTAAGGCCACTTCTTCTGACTTGAAATCCTGGAGACAAAGAAGGTAGAGCTCGGAGACGCCATAGATGCTTCTAGCAGTGCTCTTCTTAACGCTGAAGATAAAATTGAAAAGGCCAAGGAGATGATCATAAAGGCTAATTTTCTTTTATCCAAGGCTGAACTAGTGCGTCTTGAAGAGATTGCGTGGCTTGAACAGCTTAAGGCCCAGAATGACAAAGTCTTGCGGCATGAGCTAGCAAAGAGAGCAACCTTGGTTGAAATTGAAGCTCGCTTGGCCAAGACGGCGAACTTTAATGAGGCCAAGTTGAGGTCGCAGGCGCTTATTAGGACTGCTGAAGATAGGAAGACAAGGCTGGCCACTCTTGAAGGACGGATCAAGTCCTATGAAGCATCCTCATAGCTTGTAATCTATTTATTCATGTATCTCTCTTTTCGGAATCAATAAAAGTAATTTCGTTTTGACTTCCCTGTTGTATTTCTAACTTGTTTTATCTTTTGAATTCTCACTTTCAAGTTGTATTGCAGCCATTTGAGAAAATAACCCTTACTGGACTAAAAGATGAGACCTGGCTACCTGCCGGTTCAGAGGTCGCAATGACGTAACCGATTGAGAAGCCGCCAAGCTCAAAATTTCATCATATGATGACAAAGAAAATAGTCCTTGTCGGACTGAAGGATGAGACTTGGCTATCTGCCAGTTCAGAGGTCGCAATGACATAACCGATTGAGAAGTCACCAAACTCAAAATTTTGTCGTATGATGACAAAGAAATAGTCCTTGCCGGATTGAAAGATAAGACTTTGCTATCTGCCGGTTCAGAGGTCGCAATGCGTAACCGATTGAGAAGCCACCAAGCTCGAAGGTAGTCCTTGTCGGACTGAAAGGTGAGACTTGGCTATCTGCCGGTTCAGAGGTCGCAATGACGTAACCGATTGAGAAGCCACCAAGCTCAAAATAGTCCTTGTCAGACTGAAAGGTGAGACTTGACTATCTGCCGGTTCAGAGGTCGCAATGACGTAACCGATTGAGAAGCCACCAAGCTCAAAATAGTCCTTGTTAGACTGAAAGGTGAGATTTGGCTATCTGCCGGTTCAGAGGTCGCAATGACGTAACCGGTTGAGAAGCCACCAAGCTCGAGGTTTCGATGGGATTTGGAAAAAGGTCTCGTTTTCATTGCGAAAAACGAGGAGATCACTGTCATAGGTTTAATGTTAACATAACAGCGAAATGAATGCCAGAGGTTATACTGTTAAACATAGCATGAAGGGGTCTCGTTCTCACGGGGAGAAACGAGGAAATCACTGTCATAAGTTTAGTGTTAACGTAACAACGAAATGGATGCTAGAGGTTATACTGTTAAACATAGCATAAAAAGGGTCTCGCTCTCACGGGAGAAACGAGGAAATCACTGTCATAGGTTTAGTATTAACGTAACAGCGAAATGGACGCCAGAGGTTATACTGTTAAACATAGCATGAAAAGGGTTTCGTTCTCACGGGGAGAAACGAGGAAATCACTGTCATAGGTTTAGTGTTAACGTAACAGCGAAATGGATGCCAGAGGTTATACTATCAAACATAGCATGAAAAGGGTTTCGTTCTCACGGGGAGAAACGAGAAAATCACTGTCATAGGTTTAGTGTTAACGTAACAGCGAAATGGATGCCAGAGGTTATATTGTTAAACATAGCATAAAAAGGGTTTCGTTCTCACGGAGAGAAACGAGGAAATCACTATCATATGTTTAGTGTTAACGTAACAGTGAAATGGATGTCAGAGGTTATACTGTTAAACATAGCATGAAAAGGGTTTCGCTCTCACAGGGAGAAACGAGGAAATCACTGTCATAGGTTTAGTGTTAACGTAACAGCGAAATAGATGGAAAGATCTTTATATGTGGTCTTACCATTCCATGGATGAGAATTGGTAAGTGATTTTGGAGAGGGAATCAAATGAGAACAGGTTCCTTAGGATTTTTAGCAAATCCTCAGCTGTCAACGGGTTTGATATGCCTTTACCAACTACCGTTTGAGTCGGGCTAGCCATGCTATTCCCCTCAGCATGATGAGTTGTCGAGGACTTATGTTGGGCTTAAATTCCAACATTTTCCTCTATCCTTAACCGTTAAAGGTGTTGGATCATTTGGTTAGCGTATGTGTAACCTTGATTCTCCTTTGGGACAACCAGTGTATGACCAGGTTCCTACTGGTTTATGGTTGTATGATCCCATTTGAAGGAAGAGAGGGAGCTCTCTCTGTGTGTACCTTGGATTTGAAGGTCTTAATGAGAGGTATAGTGTTAACTTGGTCATGAGAAGGATCCTTAATCAAGGATAATACTTCTTTAAGAACTTGCCATTGATCGGCATCATGAGTAAATCGCCATCTGAAGTCATAAGGCGGTATGCTCCGTTTGAATAGACTGTTTCTATCACAAACGGTCCTTCCCATTTAGGCTGAAATTTGTCTTTGGTTTTGTGCGTCATGATCATTGGTCGTCTGACGGCTAAAACAAAATCTCCTTTCTGGAAGACTCTTTGTTTGACCTTCTTATTGAAGGCTTTTGAGATTCGAGCTTGATACAACTCGATGTGTTGCCGAGCTTGTAGTCATTTCTCATCTAGGGCTTCGAGCTCTTAAAGACGCAACCGATCATTGTCCTCTGATGTGATCTTAGTGATCAGAGCGACTCGTAATGACGGCATCTGGATTTCCAACAGTATGACTGCTTCACACCCGTACACCAGGGAAAAAGGCATATTGCCTGTCGGGGTCCGAATCGTGGTTCGGTAGGCCCAAAGACATTCACCAAGCTTTTCGTCCCAATCTCGCTTATTCGAGGGGACGAACTTTTTGAGTAGCTTGATGATCGTCTTGTTGAATGCTTCCGCCAAGCCATTAGCGGCGGGATTATAGGCAGTTGAAGCCACATTGTGAATTCAGTATTTATCGCAGAACCGATAGAATACTTAGCTTATGAATTGGGGACCATTATCATGGATGATCCGCCTAGGGACACCAAATCGATGGATGACATGGTGTTTGATGAAATTAACCACGTTGGAGGTTTTGACTTCAACCAGTGGTATAGCTTCTGCCCATTTTGAAAAGTAATCGGTTATTGTCAGGATAAACCGGTGACCTCTTGTTGAGGAGGGCCTGATTGGCCCTATGACATCGATACCCCATGCTTCAAATGGCCATGAAGCAACAGTTGGGTGGAGCAACTCCGAAGGTTGGTGTATGAAGTCCGCATGAATTTGACATGCTTTACACCTTCGAGCATATTGGATGGCATTGGCTATCATGGTTGGCCAATAATATCCAAGCCTATGCAATCTGTCTTTGAGTTTCGAACCTGGCTGATGAGCTCCACATATGCCGTCGTGTGCTTCTTTAAGCACTTCTTGTGCCTCTGAATTAGAAAGGCAACAGAGAAGGACACCGTCATATGAACGACGGTAAAGTGTCTTCAAAGCTGGATCGTAGTAGAAACGGAGAGACCTTCGTCTGATAGATGCCGCTTCTTCAGGATTGTCTAGCAGCAGACCATGTAAAGCATAGTCGATGAGAGAAAATCAATTCTCTAGGCTCAAGATCCGTCGAGATATTATAGACCTCTCTGGTTCTTAACATATGTTTAGAGCAGACAAGGTGTCGAGTCGCCACTGTGAGGTGATACTCGGTGTCGACTGGCAAGGCTAACGTTGTTGCTAACGCAACAAGAGCATCTGCCTTAGTATTCTGAGATCGAGATACGTGCCCGATGTAAAAGCCATCAAACAGATTAGCCAATTCGATGACTGTGTGATAATAAGGCACCAAATCTTCGTGACGGACCTCATATTCGCCTTTAACCTGATTGATAATCAGTTTTGAATCGCCGTAAGCTTCGAGGCAGCGTACCCCCATTCTGTGGGCGAGCTGAAGGCCAATGAGCAGAGCATTGTATTCCGCTACATTGTTAGAGCATGATTCCGTCAGAGAGAATGCTCTCGGAAGGACGTGATTTTGTGGGGAGATGAACACAACCCCCATACCGGCAATGATCCTGCCTTTAGGACCTATTCGTGATGCTCCATCGAAGAACATCTGCCAAACTTCACCCTCTGAGGTTACATTGGACTCGAAGACTTCATCTGGAATATCTTCATGAAGTTTTGAGTTTTTCGGAACTGGATGAGCAGCCAAGAACTCTGCAAGGGCCTGGCCTTTGCCGCCTTTTGAGGGATAAAGATCATGTCGTATTGAGACAAAAGAAGCGCCCATTTAGCTAATCTTGAATTCAATGATCCTGGCTTCGTCATGAGAAGGCGCAAAGGATTCACTTTAGAGATGACATGTATGGTTTGGCCGACCAAATAATGTCGTGTCTTCTGAACGGCAAAGACAAGAGCTAAGCACTCCTTCTCGATAGGATTAAAGCGAGATTCCGCCCCTATCAGAGTCGCTGAGAGAGATTGCCATCTTCTGGCAGGATGGAGATGACGTTGCAAGATTTGCCATTCAATTTGGACTTCTTTGAATCCCATTGTTGGTCTTGGACAAGGTCTGGGTGTATCCACATGATTTCCCCTGTCTCCAGTGTCAAAGGAATAAGACCCTTATTATCTTGAGTTTTAGCTGTAGGATGTTTGACTTCCAGCCATGGTGCAGGGATTGGAAGTCCCGTCAGGAACCGTGACCTTTGGGGTTTTGTCGAACTCGAGGGTCACCATATTTGCAGTGACTTTCTTTTGTTCTGACTTTAGTGTCAGGACTCCGGCGTCGATCAAAGCTTGAATTCTGTCCTTGAGGATAAAGCACTTGTCGGTAGGATGGTGAATCATCCTATGGAAGAGACAATATTTGGGATCGTTCGTGCGTCCTATTTCATTGGGACGTCGAGCTTCTGGCAGCTTCAATTTATTCCCTTTATGGAGTAAATGGAATGTTGTGGCCACCTGATCGTCTTTGAAGGAGTATTGTTTTGGAGGAAACTTAGACTCCTGATTATTGAAGCCGCTCTTCTTGGTCTTCGACAGAACATCCTCTGATAATTCAACGGACATAGTCTCTTTCCCTTTGGCTTGAGCAGACTGCGCCATGTCGCCACGTCCTTTATTATTCGTACCCCATTTACCTTTAGGGGTGGATGGTTCGAACTTTTTAGCTGACTTTTTGGCTATCTCAGCTTGTTCGACCAGTTCTTTCCAGGTATGGGCTTTGACAGCCCCCATGCGAACCTCTACTTGGTCTAAGAAGTTGTATCTGCACGTCTGTAAGAGCATGGGTAATGGCATCCCTGCTGGGCACATCAAAGACAAGTTTCTGAATCGCTCAATGTAGTCACGGACAGATTCGCCCTTCTTCTGCACGGTGGAGAGGAGCTTGTCCATGGTTACCTCGGTATCGTCCTCATAGAAACGAGAAAGGAATCGGGTTTCCAGGTCGATCCAAGAATTGACAGAGCCCGGAGGGAGACTTTGAAACCAGTCAAATGCTACCCCCTTTAAGGTGCCAATGAACAGCCTAGTCATGATAGCATCATTGTCTATAACGTTACCAGTCTGAGACCGAAAATAGTAGATGTGCTGGTTCGGCGAGCTTTTACCATCGTACGTATGTAACGTTGGTGGTTTGAACTTTGGTAGGTATGGTACTGAATCCCACTCCAGTGGGTAAAGACGAACTGCCCCTACTTTCTTTAATTCATCCCTCTGAGCTAGGGATGCGATTTGAGCTTGGATGCCTTTAAGGACTTCAGCGTCCAAAGAAGAACCCTCCTTCGACTTCTCCGTCCTTGGCTGTTCATTACTAAGATGTTCTTCCTCGTCGTGATTGCTTCCGGTACCATTATTATTCCAGTTATTGAGGAGTTGAGCGAGCATCTGTTGAATGTTGTTCAAAGCTTCTTGCTGGGTTTGGAAGTTTGTTCCTGAGCTTCCAAACGCCGACGAAGGTCATCATTACCATTATCAGCCATATTTACTAATGCTTTGTCTGTTCGCACTGAGCTGACTGTCGCCGAAGAGGCATACCTACTATCTCCATCCTCTTCATCAGACCATTGGACTGATCCTTTCTTTGGTTCCGGCGAGGCTACTGCCGTTGAGGAAGATGGCTGTTCATAATTGTAGGGTATCACAACCCTAGATCTGGTGTTTTGGAAGACACCTTCTTCGTGTACCAAGACTTCGCCCAAGCCTGGGCTATAATCTGGAGCTGGGGAACCGTAGGGAGTGCCCCTGTATAGCTCTCGTCCTTTTCCGGTCATGTTAACGGACGCGGATGGTAGATCTCGCGATATGCTCCTTTTGCAATGTTTCATAGGGGCTTGCATCGACAGCCGATCAAAAACTGATCGTTGACCTAGAGAAGTGGCGAGGATTGGTCCTAACCAGCAATGGACTGAGTGGACTGTCACCAGCTGACATCCCACTTGTTGACAACAGGGGGAGTAGTTCGGAAAGATTCTGACTTCCGTTTGTTTGTCAAGAATTCCCGCAAGTCAGACCTAGTTGGGCTTAAACAATCCAGCGCAGAGGCTCTTTTGGATCGCGCATAGGACAATGTCCTGCTCCTTTTATCACCGCAGAGGGGATTAGCACAGAGTAGTGCTTCAGCTCTAGCTTCGCAGCTAAGAACCTTGAGAGTGCCCTTAGATGTTGAAGCTGCATAAGCAACGCTGTCAATACTTAGGGATAATCCCTTAGCTCTGCTACGAGGCGTGAGCTTAGCGCTTGATGAACTGGGGAGCGGCGCACGCTGTGGTGCTTTATCCGCTATGCTGCTGCGAAGGCGATTAGCCTTAAACAGTGCTTTGGATCATGATTCGCGGCTAAAAACTTTGGAAACGCCTTTGGGCGCTGAAGCTGCATGAGCAACGCTATTGGCACTTAGGGATAATCCCTTTAGCTCCGCTGCGAAGAGCGAGCTTAGTACTTGAAGAACTGGGAAATGAAGCACGCTGTGGTGCTTTGGTTCCAGCTTCGCGGCTATGAACATCATGCGTATCCTGTGGTATAGTAGCTTCGCTCATGAGAACGAGGCTAGCGCGCGGCGTTACCGCTCTTGAATTGGGCGAAGGTATGGTCGCCGTTGTGACTTCGCAGCTAGCAGCATTGTTGGAGCAGGCAGGCATCCTGCCTTTTTCTTCACAAGAGAGACACACTTGTGGCGCAGCTACGCCTGAAGCTTTACTCAGAGCCTTCTGTTTTGGCCTCCACATCTGCTTTGACAAGGGAGACATAGGTTCGTAGGGAACCTGACTAGCCACACGCAAGGCTGAGGGGTGTCGACAGAATTCTGCTTCTGGTTTCTGTTCTGAGGCCTTGGCCATGGAGGCCTTTCTATGCTTCCGTGCACGAAGCATTAGACCACCCCAGAGAGGACTTCTTCAAATTTTTCTTGGTCGAAGTGAACGACCAGATTCTCGAAAGTGATAGGCTTGCACTGTGGGCCTGCTTCCTTGTTGCGCCAGAGGACCGCAGTAGGCTCGCAGAGACCCTTATCTATCTCCGCAGAGACTTGCTTTGAAGATTTAGCCAGAGAGGCTCTGGCTGTGCCGGCTTTTCTGAATTCAGAGATAGACCCGAAGGTTTGTTCGTCGCATTGCGACACTTGATTCTCAGCAGTGGAGAATTTCGTCCCCAGCGGAGTCGTCATCTTGTTTTCCATTGATTTTGTAAAAGGGAAAACTTACAAAAAAGAGTCGAGGAGTTAAATTACAAGTATTCTAAAAAGATTACAAGTAGATCTCCTCTGAGATTCTGGAGAAGTGTGCCGATAGGACTCTGGTCAGCACGCGACCACTTTGTCCCTTTGACGATGCGAGCGATGAGATTCCCTTCTCGCCTGGTTCGGTGAATCAGAGAACAGAATGTTGGTAGAACCCTCTTGTTACTTCTCAAAACCGCCTTCACTTAGGAATCCTTCTCGCCTGGTTCTGGAGATTCCTTGAGAGGAAGGTATTAGGGTATCAGCACCCTGATTAGAGAAGCAGTTCTCTAAAGTCTCTGAATTCTTGGAAGTAAGAGAATAGATTTCTGTTTAGCCTCTCTCTCTGTGCGCGTCCTTTTACGTCGTGAAGAAGTCTGTGCCGTCTCTGGAGCGTGTGGTGGTCCTCTCTCCTTGCGCCCCTGATGGGCTATTTATAGGGAGAGTAAGGATATAATTGTCCCTTAAAAAAATAGAAACAGTCTGTTCAGATCTGAAAAGTAGCTTGCTGCGAGGCTAGAATCAGCTTCTGCGAAGCTAGAAATAGCAGGTAGATCGGTCTCCTGATTTGTTTTGATCTTTTCCATATAATTGGAAGATCTCCCTTGATCCTCTTACTCGTTTTAGGAGAGTCAAGAGATTATGGCAAGCAATTGCCAAACTTGATCTTAGATTTAATCTTGATTAGATTTAATCTTGATCCTGATTAGATTTGATCTCATCTAGAGATTTAATTGGTCAAAGGTTGACCAATGCAGACCCGCAGCGGAGTTGCCTGCGTCGAGCTTGCAGCGGAGCTGGAAGGCGCATGTGGCGAAGTCAGAAGAAAGCTCTTCAGGGGAGCTAGATAACATCTGTGGCGAAGCCACTGAACATCCTTCTGCGCGGTTGCGTGTGGCTTCAAGCGAAGCTAACTCTCTGCAGAGTTAACTGAGCACTTCAGGCGAAACTATAAGTTAGCTTCCTGACGGAGCTGTGAATGGCTTCAAGGCGAAGTTAGGTGATCTTAGCCTCTCAGGCGAGGCTATCCCTTTGGGCTCATGTGATGCTAAGTGCTAGCATCTTAGACCTGCTGAGGTCTGTTTAGAGACAATCCGGGCTCACTGTCTGCTTCACTGGATCAGTAGAGTCCAAGTTACTTCTTTGTCCCTCGGAGATGGGTGAAAATTGGTTGCCAGCTTATCTGTCATTTGTCTTTTGTAAATGTCAACAAGTACAGAACTGGTCGTCAGCTTGTCTTTCACTTGTCTTTTGTAAATGTCAACAAGTTTAGACATTGTTCAGGCCAGTCAGAATCTTGTCTTTTTTAAAGTGTCAACAAATGTCAACTCCATCAAGTGCATCAATCGTCTCATGCATCATCCGATTTAAGGTCGGGACGGTGTGTGGTCCAGATGGTCCCAATTGGAGGACGAGTGCTAGCACAAGCTATTCGCTGCAGTGAAAATATATAATATGTTAATAAAATAATAATAAACAAGGTTAAAACAATTTGTTTTTATATGTTTGTCAGAAAAATGTAAGTTAATTGTGCAAGCACAATGGCGTCGATGTCCTCACCACGTGTATGCCTAGGAGCCAAAGATCTATTAGGCGGATTTTGTATAATAGTATGAGATATCTGTCGAAACCAGTCCATATATCCTTTACAGTCCTATTGGTACCTCACTTCTGCGCTTCTATCCGCACGCAATAGTGTGTGGGACTGTCACCTGTCCCAAAAACCATTGCCCCATGTGTCGGACACATGATATTTATTTACAGTCGACCTTCTCTAACCTTCTCCGGACTAAGTGGTGAGGGTGGGATAATCTACACCCTATCAAATTATCTAAGCACCCTTTCTGAATGGTAGGGTTCGAGTACATCGATGCACTTTATACAGCCATTGAAAAATAAATTGGATGTAGTGGATGACGATCTCTGGAATGCTGGTATGGATTCTATACCACCTACAAATGAAAACAAGTATCATTACTATAAATTCTATTAAAAAGCATTACAATTATACATGACAAGAACTTACCGCATGCGTCCGCAAGCAATCAAGTGACTCACTTATTGCTTGTAGGTTTTCTAATGAGCTACTCGCCATACCACACGCACGCTTGCAAAAGATCATTTGTATAGCTCATGTTACGAGGGAGACGCAAGCTGAGAAAGTGCTCGCAGTCAAAGCCTGTTGATCAAATCACATTATATTCATATAAAATATTATGCCCATAATCGTGTGAAAGGTTTAATAATACCTCCAGAAGTGGCAAATATCCAACAATCTGCTTAACCCATCTCTTGAAGCATGCCCTAATTGCCTGTACAGGTATGCTAATGCAACAGCTCCCCAGGCATAGGATGACACCTGATCGAGGTCCTCAGATAATTTTAGGTAGTCGATGGAAACCCTCGTTCCACTCTTGTCACTGAAGAGAGTGCAACCGACCAAATACAACAGATAAGCTCTGACAGCACAGTCAATACGTCTATCTGATGCAGAATCTGTGACATTGAAAAACTTGGATCGGAGCTATTCCAATCGATCTGAGCTACCCCGGACCATGCCTAACTCATCATCTGCTTCTTGAGGTGACACACTAAGTAAACTAACAAGCATTCATCGGGCATCAGTTATTTTTTGGGGCATGTTCGCAGAACGACCCATCACTGATATACCCACAAGTGTGGGAACATATTCTAGTGTGATGGCCATTTCACCGAACGACATGTGAAAAGTATTCGTCTCTGGTTGGCACCGTTCCACGAATGCAGAGATAATAACCCTATTTGCCCTTCGGTAGGAAATGCTTGTCAACCCTTGCAGTCTGAATTGATAAATATAAGTAACAAGATGGCGATTCAGTGTGTTATCATCCCATTCCCAATCACTCAATTTTCTGCATGAAAGTGCATTTGAGTTGTTCTCTCTTAAAAAATTTGTTGTTAGCACGATAACATCAACTAAGTTTCATCGTATTCAACTAAAAAAACTGAAATTTAAGTTCTTACATGGCCATTCCAGATGTATGCCGTATGTTTTAAAACTCCGCATCAATGTAATGTCGGTCGGACAACCCAGAAATGGCGTGGTCAACTCTTCCGACTCCTCATCTCCTTCGCCCTCCTCTATTTGGAGAGCATCCTCTGCTTCAGGAATGATGGTAGACGAGAACTCACTTCGTCTATGACGTCTTTCCGAGGTCGTAGGATGGACTCTAGAAGGGCCCTACAGTATTCATGCCTGTGATAGAGGAAAAATAAGATATACACATTTTAAAAAATTTGTACGGACGACTACATATGAATTATTTACTGTTCGGTCAGAAATAACCGAACATAAGAATTCTAATTGGTTCTCTCCGGCCTAACATAATTCATCTGTTCAGCTAAAGATGACCGAACAGTATAATAGTTGTTCAGTCGTCGACCACCGAACAACTTTTAAACTTTTGGTTGTCTCAGGCTGAACAGACGCGAAAATCATAGCGAACCCAACGACCATTTTTGATTTTTTTTTTGAGAAATTACATCAATAAACTCGATATTTTTTTACGTTTTACTACTAAATACAACATAACTCTAAAAAGTGAAATACAACTCATGAAATTGAACAATTCAACACACATTTCATGAATTTGTGAAAAATCCAAAAAAAACTTCAGAAAACGCTTACAGAACGGCCACTGCTGTGCAATGTCGACAACGACTGCGGGTTCGTCGACGGTGGGGTGTCGACGACGGTGGCGAACAATAACGTCGATGGCTGCCTTAGTGTGAGAGGAGATCTTCCGTTGCCCTCTCCAATTCCCATTCCACCCCGCTGCGTCGGGTTCTCTCTTCATTGCTCCTCTCCGCAGCAAGATTCTCTCTCTTAAAACCTAGCTCTTCTTTCAATTCGAAGCATAACCCTAATTTCTACAGCAATTTCCTGGTCGATCTTTCTTGATCGGCGTAAAGTTGAGTAGTTTGGTGGAAAGGCTTCGAGTTAGATCAGAGAAGAGGCCTGTGTACAATCTTGATGGCGATTCAGATGACGAGCTCATGGTTAGGCAAGGGAGCTGGAAGACCAAGCACGAGAATACGGTTCAAAAGATTGTTAGGGATGATGTGGTATTATTCTCTAGTTCCATCATATTCATGTCTTTTGTTCAAGATTTTAATTCTAGGGTTTACAATGCGGAAGAAAACGTATTGGTTAAAAGATATGATCCGTTGTTCATTTAACATGTTACAGATTATATAATTTTGTTTGTCTTTGTAGCTGATATTTTTTTAAATTTTTTTATCCACGAAGTTTAGGACAATATCTGTACCCAAAATTTTGAACCACAGTTCATTTGATACCAAAAATCAAGAACCTAGCATATTTTTCAGAAATTGTGCATAATTTTTATGTTATTGTTGCTTAGAATTCTGTTTTTAAAGTTTGAATTGCATATATATTTCTTTTCTAGAACTGTTATAGTTGCTAAAAAAACTGCTATAGTAACATATTTTGTTATAATTACATATTTTGTTATAGTTGCATATTTTCAGAAATTGTGCATAATTGTTATAGTATTTTTTTTTCCAAATACTGTAGTTATTTAAGTGCAATAATATTTTAAACATGCTTCGTTTACTAAGTGCATGACTTTTGGTATGAAAGAAATTCAGTTAAAAATCAGTATAAATGCATTTTGGCAACTCTGTGGGTAAAGAAAATCAGCGGGAGAAGACAACTGAAAAGATTGTTAGGGGTTGTAATGGTTAAAAATTAACCCTCAGCAGGATGCTGACACGTGTCCAAACAACTAACTTCTTCTTTTAAAGTTTTCGCAACATTCAATTTCCTCCGTCATATCGGATTCTCCTGAGAGCATCCACAGTTCCTAGAATCACTCCAGGCCAAACCTAAGTCAACCTTCATAGCTCCGCCACCCAGAGCTATCCCGGAGCAAACCCCCCGCTCCGGAGGCATCACCCTCCGAGGTCACTTATAGTCCAAGTGTCCAACATCACCGACTTCACCCAGAAGCCCCCATAATAACCGCCGAGATCTCCGCCTGCAACCACGCCACCTCTTCTCTCCCACGCAGTGTTCTAAATATCCCCGATATAACCCCGATATTGCGCCTATATTGCGTTTACGGCACCTAACCGCAATGATTTGGCACATCCAAACCGATATATCATTTTTCACCCAAAATCGCCGATAAATAGGCATGGACCCGATATATCGGCCGCAATTTCGGCGATTTTGGACCCGATATAGCGTTTTACACCCAATTTCTAGGTTAGTATTTGGGTAACGAGCGATGTGGCAATGTGACATTTGTGAAAATTTTACACTTAGATAGTGATTATGGATTCATAAGCTTAATGCAAGTTATCGAGTTAAGTATATCTTAAACATATAAGTATGATATTTTATGTAGCTTTATATAATTTATGCATATATTGTCTTATTGAGATGCGATTTAAGATAAGAATATATGTATATTTATAGTCCGATTTTGACATCCGATTTTTGAAAATATCTTCGATATATCCTGATATATCCCCATCCCAGATAAATTTTCCCAGCCGATGTGGCCGCCATTTAGAACACTGCTCCCACGTTGAAGATGTGTAACACCCATGTGTTCAAGACATACAATTATGGATAATGACAAAATTCTCTGCATGAATCCCAACCATCACGCCAGCAATCATGGCCGTTATAACAAATCCGCATGAAAATCGTGTAGCTACACATATCCCGCCAGCGTCCCATCCGCCTGGTTGGGAAAGAGTTCAATACAAATAGATCTTCTCCTCCAGCGAGAAAAGGACTTTTGGGCCTTCCATCCAATCTTAACTCAAAGAAATATCAATACATTACCTGTAATTCCTGTAAACCGGCGAGTTATAGTGAATTTTCCTCCTCCCTGTGGTTTTTCTCGATTTGGATTTTCACGTAAAAATTTCATGTCTCAATCTATTGTTTGTGTAGTGTTTGTTATTTTACACTTACACCTTAAACACATACTCTCGCTTGTGCTATGGATCGACTGTCTGTTCACTCACAACGAAAAATCTTCATCAGAAAATGGTGCTTTTATTGAGAGCTAAGTCCTTACACTCAAGATTTCTCCCCTAAAAACCCAAAAAATCTTCTTAAAAAAGTCTCTTCAGATTGACCATGGCCCCAAGAAAGTGAGCCGTCAACGGTGCAACATTCAAAGGTATGGCCATCGGAACCGCTGAGGGCACGGCTCCACCATCCAACGCTTAGCCACATACCACTAAGAACATCGACTCCTTGCCTCAGGGAGCAACCACCAATGTTCAACCACCGCAGCGGCACGAAGACCAGTCATGGTTCAAAGTCACAGTCTTGGCCGCCAACTCGGCCGGCACCGAGACGGAGCGGTCTCGGCGACTCGGATCGGACTTGGACGATACGCGCAAAACGCTACATAGAAAACTCAATAAATTATGAAAAAAATCATGACAAATCGTAAAAAAATGTAGACATCAAAATTCATATATCACATGTCCAAAACAAATTTGTTTTGAGGGGGTAATTGAGAAAATATGATGATTTGAGAGTAAGTTCAGAAATATAAAAGATTTGAGGGGATAATATAAAAAACTCAAAATTAAAAAAAAGAAAAGGATAAAGGAGAGAGATCAGGATCTCACCTGATCTCTCCCTCCCTCCCTCCCTCTGGCTCTATCTCCCTCTCCCTTCTCTCTACTGTCTCCCTCCCTCTGGCTCTTTCTCGCTCTCTCTCCCTTTCGTCCCTCTCCCTCTCTCCCGTCTCCCTCTCCCTCCCTCTGTCTCATCTCCCCCCTCTCTCTCGCTGCGGCGACGGGCAGGAGTAGGCGGCGAAGGCGGGGGAGAGGTCGGGCAGAGCAGGCGGGGGAGAGGTCGGGCGGAGCAGGCGGCGAGCCCTAAATCCAAGGTAAGTTTGAGTTTTTTTAATCGAATCGGCCTTGACTCAGAGCTAACTCGGCCGAGTCAGTCCGAGTCGTATCGTGACTCGGTCGATTCGGCCGAGTCAACTCTGAGTCAGGACCGATTCGGTCGTTTCTGAGTGGATCCTTCGAATCAGGTCTCGGACTTGTCTCGGCGGGTGCCGAGACGGATACGACTCGGCCGAGTCGTCTCCGACTCGCCCGAGTCTTCAAACCGTGAGACCAGCTCCTACAGATGCTCGCTAACATGAAATAGCAAATGAAGGAACGAGAAGCCCAATCAGATCGCGATCAGAAGCAGGCGGCTCTCGACCGTGAGAATGCCATCTGTGAGCAGAAGGCATTGAGGTGGCTTAATGACCAACTCCATGCTTAAATAACTGCTCTCCAGAAAATCAGTCATCAACACAGTCAGAAAGCAAACATGAAATCGGTGGATCTCCCGACCTCCAAGTTCTTGACAAACTGATTTAGAGACGGACCGAGGAAGCTAGGCTGCAAGGCCACCCAACTTTTTCAGTTGCTAAAGTTTCCGACTCTCCCCTCTTCGAAGACATCCTGGAATGCGAGCTCCCAAGGAAGTTTTTAACTTCCACCTTTGACTACTCCAAAATGAGCGGCCCCATCTAGCACATTAGGCATTTTCGGGACAAGATGGTGGTCATTGCTGCAACGATCCCACTCTTGTGCATCACCTTTCCCTCAAATTTGAAAGGTGTACCATCAAATTGGTTTTACTCCCTGTCGCCTTACTCTCTCCATAATTTCGAGGAGGTAATGAAGGCATTCCTCACTCAGTACGCCTCTCGCCAGGAGGCTAAGAACAACCATCATTTCCTCTCCATCAAGATGAGGCAGAGTGATAGCCTTAAATTATACATCGGCTTCTTTCAAAGCTAACTCGTCAAAGTTCCCAACTGCGGTGAGGACATCTCTGCACTCGCATTCATCAACGGGTTGCGGGTTTCTCATATTGTGACGAAATTGATATGCTTTGATCTTAATTATTGCATGCATAACCCGAGATACCATACTTTATGATACCAATAGTTGGGAGATACGAGATTCCCACCGACGACCTCAAGCACGCTATGAGATTGATTACCTCGAGCACACAAGATGAATATTAAAAGATATAAGAAGAAAAACACACAATTTAACGTGGTTTGGCCCAAACTTGGCCTATGTCCACGGGGAGAGCACTTTATTAGTAAACTTGATACAAAAAGATCTAACCTTCTTGATGGCACAAGAGTATTCACCTAAATCCTAGATTACAATCCTTTATTTATAGAATTTTACAATACACCTCCTATTTGGACTATGAGATGATCTTGGCCGTTAGATGCTTGAAGAATCTTGATCAATCCTATTAGGAGTTGATCTCCTTGATATAAAGGATTCTAGACCCTTTAATCTTTAGAAACAAATCTTCATTGAATAGGAATTGAATCCTATGCATACTCCTCCTGAAATGGAAACTCGCAATCGCTTGAAAAGGAAACTGTTTCACCTTGATTTGCTTCTTCTGCTTCAAGCCATCGTTTTCTCCAACTCAATTGGATTTTCTTGGACTAACATCTTCTCTTGAAAAACAAGGCAAAATCCTAACAATCTCCACCTTGACTTGCTTTTCAAGCCTTTAACAAAATAACTTGAGATTTTAGATTACTACCTTAATTCTTTTTTTGGTTGTAACTATGTCGTGAAGCTTTTAACCTTGCTCCTCTCCCTGGGGCCTTTGGCGGATTCATCGCCATCTCTTGAATCATCTCGAACCTTGTCTGAATGCACCCTATCTGTTGTCGTCCTGTAACTCTTAGAGTTGTTGCAGTTTTCCTTTAAGCTCCATCTCGAAATGAGCTCCCTTCAAGCTTTTCATTGAAACTCCCTAACTTAATTTCTTTCCCTTAACTTGCATTGCATCACTGTCGCCCACAACTAATTCTGCTTTGGGACGCCTTCCCGGCCATGGGCCCCCACTGGTCTTGAGGCAATCCACCTCTAATTCTGCCATGGTCTTACCAACTTTGCACGAACATTGTTAAAGTCTTGTCGTGCCATGGTCTTCCACTGATCACTTGTTGATTGTTCACCTTCCATCGAAGTTTTAACCTTGAGACTTATCGTCTTCACATAACTGCCATGATCTTACCGGCTTTCCCGCCACACACTGACATGGTCTTCCTTCCATCAATCAGGGCTGCCATCCACCACTGCATTGATGTTTTTCAGATCTATTGCCCTGCTATTGATGATATTTAAACTTGATAGATCCACTAATACCTGCAATAATCTCACCATGTCACGACTAGCCTGTTGTAACTTTCACCATGATCTCCGTTGATTCCTTTAACCGATCTATACAGAACTTGCATCAGACATTGGAATCTTCTCGATCTGCACCCACCATTGCATCCATAACATTGAAAAAACATAGGGTTCGACACTTTGATCGTCTGAATCCGACTACGATTGCATGATCTACCTTCCGATCAATCTTGTCCGTTGATCGTCTTCATCACCCCCCCTGTTTTTTCTTTGACTTGCTGTCGCATCGAGCCTCCATGGGATGCCTTATGCAATGCTTCCGTGAGCTCGTTGAGCTCGTCTTGCCGTCCGCCATTGGCAATGATCTGATCATCGCTGCTGTGTTTATCGTGTTAAGATTTGAGCATCATTGAGCTTTGACGACTCCGTTTTGATCAATATACTCTAAAAGTCATTGATCTTTACCTTAGAACAAATCTGAACTTTCTTGTTGTTTTCTTCATCTTGATGCCTCCGCCGAACTCCGTCGACTTGACATCTTCTTCTTCATCTAAAGCACTTGAGTTTTGAACAAACACCATCAACTCTGATACTATTTGTTGTGGCAAAATTGATATGCTTTGATATCAATTGTTACGTGCATAACCCGGGATACCATACTTTCTATATTACCAATAATTGGGAGATACGAGATCCCCATCGACGACCTCAAGCACGCCATGAGATCGATTACCTCGAGCACACAAGATGAATATTAAAGATACAAGAAGAAAAACACACAATTTAACGTGATTTGGCCCGAACTTGGCCTACGTCCACAGGGAGAGAACTTGAGAGAGCTTTAGTAATAAACTTGATACAAAGAGATCTAACATTCCTCTTAATGACACAAGAGTATTCACTTTCCCCTTGAATCTACGCCTAGATTACAAGAGTATACCTTCTCTCTATGTACCTTCACCTTGCTCCTCTCTTTCTTGACTTGTTAGGGCCTTCTTGGCTTTTTAGGGCCTTACATTGTTGTTCACTACAACTTTCTTCTGCTTTTCTGCTTCACCTAAATCCTAGGTTACAACTCTTTATTTATAGGATTTTACAATACAACTCCTATTTGGACTATGAGATGATCTTAACCATTGGATGCTTGAAGAATCTTGATCAATCCCATTAGGAGTTGATCTCCTTAATCTAGAAGGATTTTAGACCCTTTAATCTTTAAAAATAAATCTTCATTGAATAGGAATTGAATCCTATTCATACTCTTCCTGAAAATGAAACTCACGAAAAGAGAACTGTTTCACATTGATTTGCTTCTTCTGCTTCAAGCCATCATCTTCTCCAACTCAATTGGATTTTCTTAGACCATCATCTTCTCTTGAAAAACAAGACAAAATCTTAACATCTCGCCCCTGTACAATCACCTCCACAAGCACAATGTCACTTGGATGAGCGAGGTCTTGTTACGAGCTCAGCTCTGCATCCAGCTGGAGGAAGTAATGAAGACTTCTTTTAACCATATCACGAAACATGGTGATGCGTGAGGAAAGTCGAAGTCTCTGCACGAAGCCTTCGCTCACTCCCAAGATCGGAATCAGGGGTAACCTGCTTTCAAGAAATAGGTGCTCCCTATCCTTCCACCATATTTGCTTCAAACTTATAATCTGATAGAATAACATTTCACTCCGTTGAAGCTCCTCATCAATGAGATCTTTAACACCTTTAAGAACGAGTCGTGGGTTAGGCAGTTGAGAATAATCCAGTACGATCCCTCACTTCTTGGAACAGAAGATTGTTGCTCCTATCATGACTGCAAGAGACACAAGACTATCAATTGCTGGGCCCTCCTGAAGTACCTGAAAGAGCTCATTCAATAAGGGCTCCTCAAAGAGTACATCCTCACTCCCGAAGCAATCTTTGGATCCGGACAACTCAATGCTCCACCGTCTATCCAGCCACAACACTTGATCACCTAATACAAAGTGATTGATCCTGCGTTTCCAAGAGAGAGCAGTGCACCTATCCTTACCATTTCCTGTATTCCAATTCCATGTATTTCATTCTAATATTGAATAAAATGATATTTTTGCTCCTAAGCATTGCAGCCATTCCAAGCTAGTCGTTCTGATGATGGGATTTTTCTCACTCGAAACTACTTCGATGCTGGGATTTCCTCCACTCAGAGTCAGTCCTTTTGCTATTGGGATTTCTCTCACTTGGAGAATTGTGTCTAGGCGTTTCGCTGCTGGAATTTTCCCCACTCGAAATTACTCTGCTGCTGGAATTTTTTCCACTCGGAGTCAGTCCTTCTTTTGCTGGGATTTTCCCCACGTGGAGGACTGTGTCTGTACGCTTCGCAACTGGGATTTTCCCTACTCGGAGACGACAACGCAGACTTGCCTACATGCCTTTCTAGATTAGCCTACGTGAATCGAAACCCTCCGCTGTCTGATTTCCACCACTCGGAGTCCCTACTATGTTGTGGGAATTTTCCCTCTCAGAGCCCCTCTTTGATGTTCCGTTGATGGAATTTCTCCACTCAAAAACACAAATACTAGCTTACGGTCTCTCCTCATCTGACCCACAAGCGGATAAACCCCAGGTAGTTTCCTCTGTTGGGTCCATGCCGAATCGCCACTCCGCTGCTGGGAAGTGTGTTTGAGGTACTTGCCTAGACACTTCGTGTAATCATGTAACTCCTTATATAACTTTGTGGTAGTTCCATGATGGTAACCTTTGCAGGGTTGGGACGTGACTCAAAACTTAAGGCTGACCGTGTGTTTGCATGAGCACTTACAGACAGACTATTGTGTGTCTCTATCTAATAATCCATCCAGCTACCTATCTATCTAAACATATAATAATCCGTTCATCTACCTTATCTATCTAAACATACTATATCTCCTTGCACTCACACACACACACACACGTGTGTGTGTGTGTGTGTCCATCCCCCAGTCTACCCATCAACTTACGTGCATGCACGCAGTTAACTAAATACATGCATGCATACTTTAAATATGTACTGTATGTGCATCCGCGGATGTATGTATTGTTTATATTTATTTGTGTGTATATCACCATATCATCTAAGCCTTTTCCCAATAGAATGGGTGGCTATAGAGGAAGGTGTTGTGAAAGATTGGTCCAGGTTTTATTACTGGTTATCAATCTAACATCAATCTTCTCTCAATTAGTGCCAAATTCTTAACCTAGGAACCATGGACAAGAGAGGATTTTTATGGTCCTAAAAGCTAGTCGACTTACTCCAAATTCTATTGCACGAGACTTTGGAAGTGGTCTTTTTCCTTCCTTTCTTTGTGTGTGTGTGTGTGTGTGTGTGTGTGTGTTGGGGGAGTGGGGGCACTTGAAGAAGTGGAAATATGATAGATAGATTTGCTATAGGGAATTATGTTCAACGCTGAGGCACAAGTAAGCCAAGAGCAAAACACGACACATTGTACGTGTACTATATATCTACATGGTCAGAATTTGCTAAGGAAGAGTGAGGAATCAACAGCAGTTATCTACCCTCACATGTCTGCACCATCGCATCTGTTTACTTTCTGTTCAACATTAGAAGTTTGCAGACGGTGTTTACTTATGGTTATGGATTTCCCTACAGAAAACGTGGAGATGAACGCGAGTATTTTGTGAAATGGAAGGAGCTCGTTACGAGTATTGTTCTTGGGAAGCTGAATCTGACATTTCTGCATTCCAGTTTCAAATCGGAAGGTTCAAGGTGATTCAATCTAGACGTCGAAAGAGATCTTTAGGTAAGACAAAGAATATAAATCAAGATCCAAAGGATTCAAAACAAAATGCGAATCGAGATTCAAAGGATTTAAAGAATAAGCAGAAAGAGTTTCAACACTATGATGAGATCCCTGAGTTTCTTTCTGGTGGTATGCATACTTCACGTACATGTATTTTTTATTTTCTTTCTGTATTTTATCTATTTTTCTTCATTTGGTTAAGTGTGAAATATCTATAACTTTTTCTGTATCATTGTAGGGACATTACATCCATATCAGCTGGAGGATTTAAATTTTCTACGCTATTCATGGTCTAAGAAAACTCATGTGATCCTTGCAGATGAAATGGGCCTTGGTATACGTAGATTTTGAAGGTCTTGTTTCTCTAAATATTATCATATTAAAGTTTCTAAATGTAATCGCGTGCGTATTGTCTACAGGCAAAACAATACAGTGCATTGCTTTTGTGGCCTCTCTTTTTGAAGATAACATATTTCCTCACTTAATAGTGGCTCCACTTTCTACATTGCGAAACTGGGAGCGTGAATTTGCTACTTGGGCCCCTGAATTGAATGTTGTAAGTGAGGAATTTAATCCTAACCAAAAAATATGACTATGATATGAGTATGGTTCTAACTTATTCGAATGTATAATGTTATGTATGCTGGATCTGCTCCAGCTCTTGCTATTGCCAGACAATATGAATTTTTCTACCCAAAAGAGGGAACAAAAGGACATAAGAAAAAGAAATCTTTCAAGGATGCTACTCCAAGCAAACAAGCAAGAATAAAGTTTGACGTTCTTTTAACATCATTTGAAATGATTAACAAGGATTCAGCTTCTCTAAGAGAAATTCAGTGGGAATCTATGGTAATAGTTTAGCCCTTCTTTCCCTTATAACTAATTTTCTAGAATTTGAGTCTTATTTCTCCATTGTTAATATAGATTGTAGATGAGGGGCACCGTCTCAAGAATAAAGATTCTAAGTTGTTTCTTCAGCTAAAACTTTATTCAACTAAGCACCGAGTGCTCTTGACTGGAACGCCTCTTCAGGTTGGGTTCCTTCCATTGGGACTTACTTATCATGTAAATAAAAATACTTGAGAAGTTCACCTCCTTATTTTCCTGCTTTATAGATTTTACAATGAAAATTATATCTCAAAAGTTACATTTTTTTTATGACTAATAAATTTTGTTTCTTTATGAGAAATCTCTAGTTAGTTCATATGAGTACCCTGTACTGTTCAAAATCCTACTTCATACACAAAGTTGAGATATATTATTGGTCATGTATATTAGCAGTCTTATGCATATGTTCTAATTGTTAGGTAAGATGTCTAGTTGGTTTTTGTGCTCTCTCTTCCTTCTTGGAGGCATTATATTTTCTACCAATGACTTTCATCCATTGGTTAATATTCGGCTGCTAACACATAAACAGCTTTTTCTGGGGTCATGTTTGCTTTGTTAGGTTTTAAGGTTATTGGGGGATTGAAGAGCTGATACTAGACAAAAATATTATTATGGGTCGCTAAACAGTATGGCTTTTCAGACCAAACTATTAGAGGAGACGTCTAATATTTGTACTGTCAGTTTTACAGCTGGCTTCCGTTGGTCTGAAGCAATGATTACCTGTCGAAATTAGTTTTATCTGGAGCAACACTCCATATTTTCTAGATTGAGGAAGATGCTAGAAGAAGGATGAAGATTCTAAACTTGCTATAGGTATCACATTCATCTTGAAGACATATAACCAAAAAGAGCCAAACAGAAATAAAAAATAACCAAAGGAAGCCAAACAGAAATAAAAAATGTTCCACTCTTCATTCTTCTGCTCTGCATTCAGAATTCAGCCATATTCTTTGCTATTATACTACCTTTTTCATTAAACCAATCAATCGTTTCAGAGTATTGTGAAAGTATTGCCTATCTTTCTTGGATATAAAAGTAGTACCTTTTAAAATTGTCTAAGACATACAACAACAACAACAACTAAGCCCTTTTTCCCAAGTATTTGGGGTAGGCTACATAAACCAAAAGAGAATTACGTCAGATCAGGCACATGGATCAGCTTTCTCCACTCATTCCTATCGAGCAATATGCCTTCTCTAAGACCTTTAACCTCTATATCTTGTCGTATTACCTCCATTTTTTCTTCGGTCTCCCCTGCGCTCTTTTAACTTGCCCTAATTTGATACGCTTGCCGCAGGGCTGGCGCATCTGTAGGTCTACGTCGCACATGACCGAACCATTATAGGCGGTTTTCTCTCATCTTCTCTTCTATAGAGGCTACGCCTATTTTAGTACGAACATCCTTATTTCTCACTTTATCTATTCTTGTGTTACCACATATCCAACGAAGCATGTGCATCTCTGCTACACTCATTTTCTGGGCATGATATCTCTTTATGGCCCAACATTTGTGCCATATAACAAAGCTGGCCTAATAGCAGTCCAATAAAACTTTCCCTTCAGTCATAACGGATATTACAATCACATAAAACTCTTATTGCGCTCCTTCATTTCAACTAGCAGGCTTGGATTCTATGGTTGATATTACTATTGATCTCCCCATCCTTTTGGATAATAGAACCCAAGTACTTAAAATGACTGCTCATCGGTATTTCTTGACCATCTAGTGTCACAATACTATAATCTCAGATTCCCTATTTACTGAATTTACACTCCATATACTCTGTTTTGGTCATACTTAATCTAAAACCTCGAGATTCTAGAGTTTGCCTGCATAACTCCAATTTTGCATTTACTCCAGCTCTCGTTTCATCGGCTAGGACAATATCATCAGCAAATAGCATACACCATGATATCTCATCCTGAATAGCTCTAGTAAGCTCATCCATTAGTATGACAAATACGAATGACCTCAATGCAGATCCTTGATGTAGTCTAATTGTGATAGAAAAATCACTTGTTATGCCTCCACAAATTCTGACATTTACCACTACTCCATTGTACATGTCCCTGATTATGTCAATATATTTGGTGGGGACTCCCTTTTTCATCAATGTTCACCATAATACCTTTCTTGGTAACTTATCATAAGTTTTTTCTAAATCAATAAAGACCATGCCAATTTCTCTTCCTCTCTCGAAATCGCTCTATAAGTTGACGAAGCAAATGAATAGCCTCTGTCGTTGATCGCCCCGACATGAACCCAAACTGGTTCTCTGATATTTTAACATTCTGCCTTAACCTGTGTTCAATTACGCTTTCCAAAAACTTCATGGTGTGACACATGAGTTTTATTCCACGATTATTTGAACAACTCTGGATATCACCCTTGTTCTTATATAGAGGTACTAGGGTACTCTTCATCCACTCATTTGGCATCTTATTAGTTAGCCATATCTTGTTAAAAAAGTTTGTCAGCCATCTCACCCCCACCTCTCCTAAGCATCTCCATACCTCAATAGGAATTCCATCCGGGCCAACAGCTTTCCTTAACTTCATCCTCTTAAAACTTCAGATTCGCTAATTCTGCACATATAATTACGGTTCAATCTTGGTACTAAATGGTAAGGTCATCCAAATCTTGAGTAGAACTATCATTGAACAATTTAGTACCTTTTAAAAGTACCTTTTAAAATTGTTTAAGACATGTAGAAAAAATAACTATTTAATTCTGCATAGTTTCTTTTGCTACATGATTCGGATATTTATAGATCTCTTTATGTAGTGCAATTGTATCTTTTTGTTGCTCTGAAATATTCTTTAGTTTGTTAGAAGTTCAACACTTTTTGTTAACTCATTGATGCGTTGTCTTTTGCAACTTCCAACAAACTCATTTGCTGCCTTTTTATTTCTTCTCAGAATAACCTGGACGAGTTATTCATGCTAATGCATTTTCTTGATGATGGAAAGGTCAGTACTTCTGCTACTTTAATTCCTCTGATATAAGTACATAATGATAATTTTGTCTGCACAGTGCACAGTTTCTGCCAATGTTTTTGCATATTGTCCACTTTATGGATCCTTTTCATTCAGTTGTATGTTTGCATCCAGTTTTTGCATTCAAATCTCTCCAACTTGGTTTGTTGCAAACAATTTAGCCAATTAAAAAGGATCATAAATTCATAATTTTCAGGTCACTTAAAGACTGAACCATATTTGGGTGTCTCTATTGTCAGTGTCACGAGATGAAAAACTAGACTTGGAATTGATGTCGTGATAGGTAGCACTGAGTTGTGTAATATTATTAAAAAAACATTGATTGTCTTTCATCTACTTTTTAGGAGTGACTTCTTTCTAGGTGGCACATACTTATATGTGATATTTTATGTGCACATATATCTAATTCCTAATGTAGTTCATATTGTGAATTGTGCTTCTAGTTTCAAAGCATAGAGGATTTTCAGAAGGAATTCAAGGATATCAATCAAGAAGAGCAAATAGCAAGGCTCCACATAATGCTGGCACCACAGCTTCTCAGAAGTATGATTCTTCACTTTCTTTTATTGTATTTTTGTCGTTTGTTATCTCCAAGCTTGTAACTGCTCTTCTTATCTGGATACTAGTTGCTGAAGAACTCTTTCTATATATTCTTCTCGATAACCTAATGGGAAATTTAAGATGAAATGCTCATGTTCATGAAAAATGTATATATATCACATTCTCTTATATTCATTATGCAAAATGCGTGGGTAATTCCCGGAGGAGTTATTCACGCACCAATTTGTAAAGATTAATGGGTGAATTGTAGGGATCAAACCAGAGAAAAAACACAGATTTATGTGAAAACCCGAAAGGAAAAAATCACGGAGAGGGGGAGAGAGAATTCCACTATAATTCAGGAAACTTACAATGTTGATCGCTTGATCTCTAGCGTTAAGATTTTTAGGATTAATTGATCGTCCCCCTTTTATAGGAGGGGGTTCTCTATTTATATAGGTGACCATCTTTGGATAAGGTTACAAGATTCTCATCTAACTGAACATCTTATCTTATCTTCGATTTGGAGCCGAACATCCTGATTTGAATTGGTAGAACTCACGTTCGTCTTTATATCCAGAAATCATCGTCTAGCTGTTGATATGATCAATCCGCTTCCAAGCTATAACTGTTAGGTTCAAATATGGATTTGGCCTGGAGATAGGGGTACTTGCAACCGACTCTATCTCTAATCTTTCAACTGTTTGAACTGCATGGAGTTTGAATGAGATTAGAATTCTCCTTTAAAGGTTCTGGAGAGGGTTATGTGTCATGCATCCACCGAGGGATTAGATGGACACACGTCGTAATCTCACGGGGTTGGAAACTGATCACTACAGATGCCTCTCTCCCTCCCTCTCTTTGGAGAGTCGTCGGGAATGCGTCCTCGGGAATTATATGTTTTTGGGAGCTCTGAGAGAAAAGGAGAGAAGCAGACTTCTTGAGTTTAGCCTCATGCTGCTTTTGTCGTTTCAGTTTTTGTCTTTTAGTGGCGTGCATATACAGGCTGCAGAGCTTTAAATGCGCATCCAACCTGCTGTCGCATCAGTCAAGTAACCGTTATTTTTCGAAGATTCGCAGCGCTCGAGGTTGGTGTTGCGTATCAAACACAACAGTTCAGATTCGATCCGTCGTGAAACGTGCAGGCCTCTGATCAAGTGGCTTTTCGACTTCTGAGAGTTTTAAAATGCATCTCTCCTTTTCAAACCCTCAAAATTATCCTCAATTTCTAAAGTTTCGACAATCTCTCTTCTTCCTCCTGCGCTCTCCCTGTCTTCCGATCTTTCTTCAGCCTTTTTCTCCAGAGATGACGAAGGAAAGCAAGTCCGGCACTGCTAGCGGGGTGAGCGAAAGCAAGGCCGTGGAAGAGGAGAAAGGAAAGAGATGACATTTTCACACCAAGGTTGGCATGGATTTCAATCCAAGAACTACAAAACTTCACAGCCAGTCAGATGTTGACGAATACTTGGCGAGATATGGTGTCCGCCTCTATCCTGGAATCAAGGTCAAATTTTGCCCCCAGGACACCGAGTTCATGAAGTCTACGCCCAACGTCGGTGTCTATATACTAAAGCTCTTCAGTTCTTCTCCTCTCCTTGCTCTGAAAATCCCAGTGTATTTATAGGCGAAAGGGGGCACCAAAGGGACTGTATGGAGCCGCGCGTCAAATGTTGGCGCGCGGTTCCACACAAGAGCACGTGCGCGGCGCCGCTTGCTGCACGCTCTCCTCTTGTTCCTCTGTCGGGTGTACCTCATGGAATCCGGATTTGGGCACCTGGTTTTGACAAAACCGCCCTTCAAAGTCAATGACTATTCATGTAGACTTTTAATCACCAATTAAATAGTGATTTTGGGTCTTCTTCTTCATTTTATTCTATGAACCTAGAAACATGCAAGAGAGGTATTATTAACAGGATTAATATTAAATAAATATGAAGATGTATGAAATATGCAATTTTGGAGACTAATCGCACCCCCACACTTATCTTTTGCTCGTCCCGAGCAAAACAAAAAACTAAGAAAATTATTACACCGTTTTCGCAGGTGACGCGATTGCACTAAGAATGTGCAACTAGGTTTCCCCTAGAGGAGGAGTTTTGTCTCCTGAGGGTTTTCAGCGGATTATACCTACAAAATCCATAAAGAAAGAAATCAAATGTTAGTATTTTGAAAACACATTTTAAAATAGAAAAGTGTGTTAAAATATTTTTGCGAAAATTTTAAGTGATCCAAGGTCATAAGTTAACCAGAAATTATTTTTCCTTAAACTAAGTGGAAATGCAAAATCTTGTTATAAATTAAATATAAGAATTTAAAATTGAATCGATTCTTTGATCTTTCATAAAACTCTTAGAAAAAAATATGCACTTTGTGAACAGTGAAGATTTTTAGGATGTCGACTCTAACTTTCATGCCATTTATTCATATCAAATTTTTTTCTTCCCTTAGTTTTCTTAGACTTTCTAGCTTACTGGGGTAATGAGCCTTTAACCGGTGACTCCTAAATCAGATAGTTTTAGGGCACCAGATGAGAAAATATCCATCGGACTTAAGGACTCGAGTAAATAAGGTCACAAAACTAAAGGGGATTATTTTATTTTTGTCTACTGTTTTAGGCGTGAATAATCATGCTTCCTGAGGCATAATTACCCAACTTCAATTAGTGGTTTTATCATCATTTTATTATTTTTTATGGCATTTTTAATGGCATTTCAGTCTTTATTTCAATTCCAAAAAATTGTGTAAGTGTGAAGTGCATAAACCTAAGGCAAAAAATTCAAGATCACATTATCTTTCCAATCTTACTTCCTTATCCTAAAATTAAAAAAGATCTATTATATTGACTTGGTTTAAAAATTCATAATTTTAGGTCTTCCTAATTCCTAAGATAATCTTATTTTCTTAAAAATAAATCAAAACTATTTCTCTTATTTCAAAAAGTTTTGTAAAAAGAAAAGAAAAGGGTTTTTATACAAAAGAAAATTTTAAAAAGTTCCTAAAAAGAATGTAAAAGAAAGAAAATGTAAAACTATGTTAGTAAACTCCCCCACACTTATCTCATACATTGTCTTCAATGCATCGTGAATGTGTATACACATGAAACAAATGGGAAGAGAAGGAAAATTACCTCATGGTGGTGGCTCCGGTGGTCGTCTGATTGGGCCAAGCGTTACTACCCAATCAAAAAATCGTGGATCTTGCAGAAACCCACCAGTGACCTCTCTAACACGACCCAGTAAAAGAATGATTGAGTGAATGGTCTTATTTAAAAATTTATCCCCATCTAATTTTCAATTTTCAAAGATAATTACTGAGTCATTTTCTTCAACATCTTTGTCCAACAATGAATGAAGTGTGATTTTGGGAGATGATTGATTTGGACTCAAATGGAATAAGAATAAAAACTGATACCGACTCAAGAATTTGACTCAGATCAAGTCTAGATTCAAAAGGGGGGGTCAAAATTGGTTCAAAAATGGGGTCCAAACCAAAAAATTGTTGTTCACACACTTTCCCCATCAATGAAGTGCGATCATAAGATATTGGTGATTCAATTTCACAGTGTACTGGTATAAAATTTAATGTTGACTGCGGAATAGAGAAAAAAATCTGGTAAAGATATCAGAGTCATTATTGAAGCAAAAAGTGAGATGGAATTACCAACTTGAGGTTCATGATCACTTTCAAGCTCAAGTTCAATTTCGAGAAAAGGATAACTTGCCAAAATTTCAAGGTGGTTCTCAAAATTTTGGGCAAGTTCAAATGGATATAATGAAATTGAATCTTGATTTTCGTCCACGGAAGGAATGTGAATGGGTGAAATGATCGATTCAAATTCAGAAATTATAGAAATCAAAACTGGCTCAAGAACGTTACTTAGTTCAGGTAACACTGCAGGAGTCGATATTGATTCAAGGATTGACTCGAATCGCTAAATTGAAGCTCAGGTTCACACTCATCTTCAAGTTCAATTTCAGGAAATGGATAACTTGCCAAACTATCAAGAGGTTGATGTTGGTCAAGTTCAGGTTGGTATGATGAAATTGAAGCTGGATTTCTAAAATGACATGATTCTTGAGTCATTGAACATCTGATGGACATGAGAACTCATTCATATTTTGCCTTATTAGCTCGGTTTCTTGCATGAATTCCATAATTTTTTCCTACAATGATTCTTCTTTAAGTGGTTCTAGAAAAGAACTATATGAATTTTGAAAATTTTGTCATGTTTTCAAATTATTTTTGGGCCTCTATCGTTAGTCCTTTGCAATGATAATTTTTCTTCAATTGGTGATTCAGGAAAAGGAGGATATGAAGCAGAATCGGAGAATGAATATTGTGAAAATTGTGGACAATGTGGTTGAAAATTTGACTCGAGGGAGGTGAATCCCCATGAACTCTGTGAAGAGTGGAAGTTATTTTGAAAATTATAGTCATAGGATTGGGGATATGTGTCATATTGAGTCGGATAATTCTCACTCGGCAATATGGTTGGTGTTTATGTTGTACATAGTCGGGTTGGAGTTATCCGAGTCAAATGAGGTCGGGGTGAAATATGGATGCATATTAGGATTGAAAAAATTGTTATTGTTAAAATCCATTTCATAATTTACAAAAAAAATAACAAACAAATAAAGAAAAAGAAAAAGAAAACAAGTCTATGCTAGGGTTGACTTAGACCTAGACGATTTCTAACTGGTTAGGACTGTCCACGGTGGGTTCATTGTCAGAATCTGACCGCGAGTTAATCGGCCAGGTAGGGGAAAGATCAGTGAGAGGTATCCGTGCTAGAGCAACAAGCCTAATTTTGTCAAACCATTATTTTTTGAGGTTTCGCCTCTCAATCCCCAACCTTCGACACCGATTTGACAAGAGTCAAACTCTAACAATTTTCTCTTTAGGTCAAAATCTCCTAAATGAGTCCGAGATGTCCCTAGGAGCCAACGTCTTGCAATTTTTATTAAGGCTTGGGTTGTGTGAGTGAGAAGTGATTTTTGGGCTAAAGAAGGGTAATGACTTCCCCACCTTATGTTGTATTGGGTTTTGACCTTAAGTTTAGTTCATGCAAGTATGCAATATAGATAAAAATGAACACATAAAGAGAGTAAATCACCCACGTGTTTGTTCTAACTATATGCAATGCAATATGTACACCTCCGTCAAGATCACAACATAAGAATAAAATACAATATATTGGAATTAAAATCGACACGTGCCTAGATGCAAATGTCTAAATCATTTTAGAGCATCCAATTTTCGTATTTTAGCTCTTACAATTATTACAGTGCGCAGGTAACAGAAACTAGCAACAGAATATAATAATATACAAGAATTTATCCAACCACACAAAAGCAAGCGAGACTTTCTGCAATGCTAATAATTTGACATGCATACCAAAAACAAAGGAGAAAGTTAAAAAATGTGAAATCAAACCGTTCCCATCCCCGGCAACGGCGCCAAAATTTGATCGGGGGAAAACCGTGCACGAAAAGTGTATGTTTTGAAATCAATAGTTAAGAGTGTGTGCTTTGGCTTCCTCGATACTTCCGTTATAGCATAGAGGCTAAACGAGTCGAATTCACAGGGACGGGAAGCGATAGAAGCTTTACCAGAATGTTCATGTGTGTGTTAAAGTTTCTTCAACGTTTTAAAGAATCAAAAGAAAAGAAAATAAAGAATGAAAAAGAAGAGTTTGGTGAAACACGAAGAAGTGGGAAACATAGAAGAAATGATTTTTGTGATTTTTGATATATTTTTATAACAAAGTAAAAAGATCAAGAGCGTTTCAAAGTATCACCCATATGTTAACTCATCACATCCAAACTCAACAAACAAGTGTAAGTTACACTTAAACTATCAAAACTAAACAAGAGTAAGCATGGAGTAAAGTAATGTTAGCTTGTTAGAGAGTTAGGATATTAGAGTGTTAGAATCCATCATCATGAGCCATCAATGGCTCTTGCAAGAGCAAGGCCAAGTAGAGGCTATTAGATTATGTGGATTATCAAGTAAGAAGTTAGTAAGTTAGTGGTTAGTAGTTAGTTGCCAAGAGAGAAAATTAGCTAAACATGTAAAAGAGTTAGAGAGAAGAAAATAAGGAGAGATAAGAGAGCACCTTTCATAGATTGTCACCTTCCGTTACAAGCACTCTTGCTTTACACTCATGTAATACTCTCTTTCCTATTACAAGATTTACAATAAATGGAAAATACAAAGAGGAAGAAAAACTAACCTAACTATCCTAAGAAGAAGAAATTACTCTAAAACTACACTAAAACTCTTCAAAACTTTTCCTCTCCCTGCTCTGAAAATCTCAGGGTATTTATAGGCGAAAGGGGGGGCACCAGAGGGACTGTACGGAGCCGCGCGTCAAATCTTGGCGCGCGGCTCCACACAAAAGCCTCGTGCGCTTCGCCGCCTGCTGCACGCTCCCCTCGTGTCCCCCTGTCGGGTATACCTCCTAGAATCCGGATTTGGGTACCTGGTTTTGACAAAACCGCCCTCTAAAGTCAATGACTATTCATATAGGCTTTTAATCACCAGTTAACTGGTGATTTTGGGTCTTCTTCATTTCATACCATGGACCTCGAAACATGCAAGAGGGGTATTGTTAACAGGATTTAATATTAAATAAATATGAAGATGTGGTATGAAATATGTAATTTTAGAGACTAATCAATTATGACTGCTGTAAAAGAGTTGATTGCTGGATCCTAGTAGGACTCCTGTGCCCCTAGTTCTCTCGAGGGCACCTGCCTCAGCTAAGGGTTCACGGCTGTGGTTATCGAGAGGCCAAGGGTCCCGGGGCGAGTAGTCCCTGTTAAAAGGAAGAGGGCCCCCGCACAACCCTCGTGGACTCTCCTTCCCGAAGAGAATAGGTTAGTTTTTCCTTAGTAGTGCAGCTCTTTAATACTTGTTTTCTTTTGCAAAAGAGGCGCAAGATTGGTTTTGACAAGTCTGACAAGGAGATGCTGGATCTGCTGTGCGGTGCCCCCTGGCCCGGCCTCGTGTGCTGGACAACTCTATGTGGAGATAGATGCTTGGGTTGGCCCTCCGAGCTCGTGGACTTTGATGCTCAGGAAAAGAATCGGCTGCCGAGGTCTCCGAGGACGTGCAGGTGCGCTTCATGAGCCGGTGAACGTGGAGGCGGAGACGCCGGAGAGCGTCCCGTTGCAGTCGAAGCGCTTCCTGAGAAGGAAGGTGTGAAGGTGGAGCTTCGTCAACTCTGGCTGAAGCTGGGCCCAAGCTTTTTCCCAGGCTCGAGGTGGAGGGAGGTGCCACGCCTCCGCGAGCAGAGGACATCGTAAAGGTTTTGGACCCTGCTGGCTCCTCCGGGACTGGTGCTGGGCCTCAGGTGCTGACCTCGGGGAGACCTCCGAGCTTGACGTTTGGGAGACTTCCTTGCATGGCGGGAGGAGCTCAAGGCACTTCCCTTGAAGGCCAAGCGACAATGCTTGAAGAACGAGGTCTCCAAGTTTAGCTTTGCTGGATTTCTTCTTTGACTTGCTTTTGTTTGATGTTTGCTTTTTCTTTGTTTTAACCTTAGAACTCTGTGCTTACCTACGAGTTGTTGGACGCTCATCGGGACGCTCTGAAGGAGAAGAAGAGCACGATTGCCGAGCTGCGCCGAGAAGTTGAGGAGCTTGCTTCCAAAGGGAAGTTGGCCGACAAGATCTCTCAGCTCCAGGCGAATTTGGACCACGAAGCTGAAGTCCAGAGTAGTCGGGAGATGGAGCTGGAGCGGCTGCAAAGGGAGTGTCAAGGGAGAGGGGACCTTGTTGTCTCAGCTGGCGGAGGCTTGGGAAGAGCTGAAGAGGAGGGGCTCAGAGTTGAAAAAGGACTCCGAGTTGCAGGAGGCGAGTGTGGAGTCGCGACGGAAAGATCTCGAGCTGCAGAACAAGGAGTCAGAACTGCAGTCGACTCGAGGGGATCTGGAGGAGGCGTGCCGATACGCTGAGGCGGCGAAGACGGTGCTAGGGTCGGAGAGGGTTGCCTTTGAGGATGAGAAGGCGTGCCTCGAGGATGACTTAAATGAAGTATTGCGTGCCCAGTTTGTGGCAAAGGAGAGTGTCCAAATAGTGACGAGCAATATCAACGAGAGATGAAGGTCTTCAAACTCAAGAAGTATAGGGATAGATATGAGGTCGGAAAGCAAGATGCGACTCCGAGATATCTACTTGAAGTTGAGGTATTCTTGACAAGCCAAGGCATGGGAGGTGCTCTGGCACACGGGTCCCCGCCGTGGAGACGGGAGCTTCTCCGGGTGCTCTATTTAGTGACGCTGCTCTCCTGACTACTGGTCTCCCTACGGATGATGCTCCGATTGCCGGGACTTCAGATCGTGGTGTCACTGAAGATGCATATCCTCCAACTTCCTTCTTCGAATTCTATTATAATCAGGAAACTTACAATAGTGGCCGCTTGATCTCTAGCGCTAAGGTTTCTGGGATTAATTGATCGTCCCCCTCTCGTAGGAGGGAGTTCTCTATTTATACAGGTGACTGTTTTTGGACAAGGCTACAAGATTCTCATCCAACTGAATATCCTACCTTAATTGCTTATTATGGAGGAGGTTTGGAACTGAACATCCTGATTTGAATTGGTAGAACTCACGCTCGTCTTTATCCAGAAATCATCGTCCAGCTGTTGATATGATCAATATGCTTCAGAGCTGTAACTGTTTGGTTCAAATGTGGATTTGACCTGAAGATAGGGGTACTTGCAACCGATTCTATTTCTAATCTTTTAACTGTTCGAACTACATGGACTTAGAATGGGATTGGAACTCTCCTTCAAAGTTTCTGGAGAGGGTTATGTGTCACACATCCACCGAGAGATTAGATGGGCACGTGTCGTAATCTGACGAGTTGGAAACTGACCACTACACAAAGTTATGGGTCATTTGTTACCCAACTGCTTCAGTGAATAGCTATTGTTTGTGTCTGGGTAAACGCCTCTAAAAAAAATTCTAGAACTAGAAGTGATGATCACTTGTTGTATAATATGAAGTGGTAATCTTTATGTTTGGAAGACTGCTTCACGTTAGCTTGGCCCAGCACGACCCCTTCTTTTGGTTCTTCTTTAAAATGGGCAGCATTTATTCAACCCTCAAAAAACCATCCAGAAAATATTCTTAAATACCTTTCGTGTTGGAAATCCCATATTTGTTGTTGCATTAGAACTCATAAGGTTTCATTGGTTATCATAAGTTATATCACTTGGGATTTAGTTGAAAGCAAAACCAATTACAATGGTGTCATGAATAAATATTAAGTTCATCTATAATAAAGGATACATGCAACTTCTTTTGACCCTGTGAAGCTCTAAAAATTCACTTAATTAATAATATAAGCCAGCCAAACAAGTCCCATCTCCTTTCGCAATGTGATGCTACTTCTTGTTGCTGATCCCTGGTGATGTCATCTGCTGTCCATTTGCTACATCAATAATCCAGCTCCCAGTCCAACAGTACTGTTCAAATCTGACCCATTTTCATCTGTCCTTTTCACTGATGTGACTTGTTCTTCATTAATTTCCTAAATACCCTTGATTATATTATTTTTATTATATGCTCTATTGGCTCACAATCTGAACGATTCCATGTCTGCACCCATTCCCATCTGGCACCAATACCATGCTTACAAACAATAAAACTATTTAAGTACTCTAATTTTTCTTCAAATTTTCTTTTTTACAAAAAAATATTTATTTTTCTTCATTCTACTTGTTGCTAATGTTTTTGTGTTCTATGGTGTGCTTATTGCTAATTGATTATTTATGATACTTCATATTTATTTTCTAAATTAATAAATCTCTCACTAATTAAATTCTAAATTTGTGATAAAACATTTTTAACAAGTTCAGAGTGGACAAAGAAACTACGCACTGGACAATCATCTGGTCCTTCAGTATTTCTTGCCTTTTATATCCTACATATTGACAAACGAATTGTAAAACTGAGAGAAAAGACTATTATGTATTGGACTAGAATTCTACAACCGACTCTAATGCTATATTAGATGACCAAAAACAATATTGCAAGTACAGGCGGCCTGTGTAAATTTGATGTTGAATGCAATTAACCAATACCTCTGATAGTCTGAAAGCGGACAATTCGGACTGCAGACAAAGGGAAGGATGGATAATACTGACAGTGGATGTGAGAACAAGGTAAATACCACAAATTAGCAGAGTGGTGGGGTCTTCTACAAGACTAAAAGAGGGTCATGTGGTAGGATTAATCATTAATTGCTCCACATTTCTAATTTCGAATGAAACTGTGCATCAATAAGTATAATCTCTCATTCTTACATATTCCATAAATTGTGCAAATATTTATTTTTTGAGAACTGATAATGTTCACAAAGAATAACTATCTAGTTTCATGTCTGTCTTTTTCCTCATAAAAGTTGTTGCTTGGTTTTAGTTTTTCTTTATCCAATATATGACTCTTAGTTCTATTTAACTTGTTTTTGTTTCTACTGGTCAACCAATTTTTTAATGAATGAAAACTTGAAGAGTCACTTTCTATAGTATATTCAAATATTCAAACCCTGATATCTTTATCTTTCTAAGAGTTTTATGTCATATTTCATAATGTATTCAAACAATGATGATCTAGTTTCGTGCCTTCCTGTGAAGCATAAACACGTCAAAGTGAGTGCCGTGTCTGTCCGTATCGGACACCGACACTTGCCCGACACTTGCTCGACATGTATTAGACACTCCGATGCCGTATCAGATTTTAAACAACCATAAAATCACGTATCAGCACAGTGTCCAACATCGTGTCGGCATTAAATAAAATTTAAAGATTATGCATTAGATATCTAAAAGTCACTAGTGCTTAAATAAATATGAAAAAAAATATCTTTCTGATATAAGCAATTATGTTAGTAGAATTTCCACACATCATGAACTAGGTGAGGTATTAGTTAGATTTTTTTTTTTAGAATTTTTTTTGTTTTATTTGTTACTTTATAGAAGCTTTAGATGTAAATTATTTAGATTTTATTTTATTTTCTATCTTACCTTTAATAAAAATAATTACTTTTTGACAAGTTAGTTGTTCATTATTCTACTCACATAGGTAGAGTTATTGAGAAATTTCCACTTCAGAAAGTATAGTTGAAAAAGTTGAAGACAATGCACCTCTTTGAAAGTATGAGAGAGAATCAGAAAATTAGGAACAAGGAGAAGAAATTTATGTATATATAATAATAATAATAAAATATTGCTTGCCGTGTCCCCATATCTTTTTTTTTTTGATTTTGTCGTGTCTCGTATCCGTGTCGTGTCCGACACCCATGTTCATGTCCGTCCTACATAGATGCCTTCAGTCTTTTCGTCTTAAAACTCTATTGCTTCATTTTAATTCTCTCTTTACCTGTTACAAGGTGTAATAAATAGTTAGAGATGATGTTCTATTATAACTGTAAGAGTCAAGGGTGGGTTTTGCACATTAATGATTTATTGACCACATGATAGTTAGAAGTCTAAAAATCTTCAAACTTGTTTCTACTTGCAATCAATTCTGTCAGGGAATCTCTGGCAATTTTTCCTAGGCAATGAACTGCTATTATTTTCAATTCTATGTTGGTCTTTGACCATGTAAAATGTGTGATGACCACTTGATGTTCTATCTCCTGTCCTGTTCAACTGCATACTCTTTTTTCACTTCTGCAACAGTAGGTAACAGTGCTTCAACATTTTACATCATAAAACTCTTGATGCTTCATGTTATCTCTTAGCTACTGCAATAAATAGCTAAATATGGTGTAATATTGTGACTGTAAGTCTGTAACAGTTAAGGTAGGGGTTTGCTTATTAGTAATTCACACTGACCATAGGATTATCAGAAGTCTGAATATCTTCAAACTCGTTTTGGGTTTTAACCAATTCTTTCAAGGACTCTTTGGCGATTTTTCCTCGGCAATTGTCTGCTATGCTGTTCAATTATATATTGTCTTTGACCATTTGAACATGTGTGTGAAGACCCCTTGATATTCTATCTCCATATCCACTTTTACTGTATACCATTTTCGCTTCTGCAACATACTTTAATTGTGTTTTCCCATTTGAATATAAAGGTATTTACATATCCTTTTTTTTGTTATTAAGACACTTTAGTCTTGATGATGAAATTGAGACTTTAATTGCAGTGATGCATCTTTATAACAGTACAATAATTTCTTGTTTCATTTATGCATCTCTCTAACTTGTTAATGCTGTTATTTGGAGCATATATGGTCATGTGAAATTTATTTTGATTTACAAAATATACTAGTATATTGTATTTACTATTTAGCACCTTTAAGTACAGTATAATCAATTAAATATAATTCACTCTTGTTTTCTATATGATGTAAAGTTCCATTTTTTATATGACATTAGAATAACATGGTAACTTGGTACTATTTTCTCCCGCACCTGTAGGGCTTAAAAAGGATGTCATGAAGGATCTGCCGCCCAAGAAAGAACTAATTATACGAGTGGATCTAAGTAGCAAACAGAAAGAATATTATAAAGCCATTCTTACTCGAAATTACCAGATATTATCTTGTCGTGGTGGTGCACAGGTGTGATCCAACTCTTCAAATGAGTTTTTCTTACCTGCTATATTATGGAATAAATGGTCAACTTTCATCATTTTAGATATCCCTTATAAATGTTGTTATGGAGCTCCGCAAGCTTTGCTGGCATGCATTCATGTTAGAAGGGGTGGAACCTGATGTAGAACCTGCAGATGCCAATGAAGGTTTAAGGTAGTTATTGTGCTGCTTTTATGAAATCAAAGACTTCTACTTCATGCTGTTAATTTCTGTTCTGTTGCATAAGGCAATTTTATAATGTTGCATCTATTAGGAGAAAAGTACTTATGACAGTGAGATCTTCCTCACACTGATTATAAGGAACCTATGACATTTATTTATACTGGTTAATTCATTGCTTGATATTTTTGAATTATACCACGAGGTCCTAGTATAATTCAAAGATTTTGATCTTTTTTTTTCTTTCCTTTTCTTTGGTTAGAAGTGCAAACCACGACGTGTCAATGTAGCATCTACTAGGAGATGAGTGCTTGTGACAGTGAGATCTTCCTCACACTGATTATAAAGAACAGTCCTAGTATAATTCAAAAGTTATTGTTTTTATTTCTTTTTAATTAAATTTTAACAAAGATCACCATATGTCCCATGACCAAAATGTTTAGCTAGATTGTTGGTACTGGCAATGTGAATCCTTCTGATACACTCAGCTGTATTGAAGGCCATCAACTTTTCTACATTAATGACTAGCCCCTCTTCTTTTTGCTGCATCATTCCATATTTGTTTAGGTCTCCCCTTGATTCTCATTTCTCCATCTACAGTTCTATGCTCTCTAATTGGTTTAGATAAATTTTGATATATACCATAATGTCCTAGTACAATTCAAAGTTATACCATATTGTTGTAACATATTCAAAGGTTTTTGATTTATTTTTTCTTTTCTTTTCTTTTGTTGTTGGTTAGAAGCACAAACCACCGTGTCATCATAGCATCTATTAAGAGAAGAGTGCTTATGATAGTGGGCTTTCCTCACACTGATTAAATAAGACAGTCTTCATATAATTTAAAAGGTTTTTTCTTAAATGTTAGCAAAGACTGTCATATGTCCTACAGCAAAAAATTTTGCCAAACTTTTGGGACGGGCAACATGAATCCTTTTATCCATTCAGCTGTAGTTGAGGGCAGTCGACTTTGTTAAATCAATAACTAGTCTATCTTCTTTTTTCTTCATCAATCTATATTTGTTTAGGTCTCACCTCAATTCTTGTCGCTTCATCAACAGGTCCCATGAGTTCAAACTGGCTCTTTGTCTTGCATGCCAAATCTTTTCAATCAATTCTTCCTCCTTTCCTTGATTAAGAACACCTTATTTCATATTCATGTTCTCATTTCTTTTCCTTCTGAACACCGTATTAACAACTGTTGTATTTCTTACGTCCTATTTTTGCCATTTGCATATAAAGGTTTACCATGCATCAAAACACCTGTTTGGTCATGATTCAGCTTCCTTTTTTTTTCTTTTTATTTATATCGGGTAAATATTTTTGATAGTTTGAAAAACAATATGTACAAAAATTATACGGACTTTTCAAAATTTCATATATTCTCTAATACTCTGACTTCTTAGAGTTTCATATATTTGAGCAGTGTTGACCTTTCAGAGTTTATGCATTTTAATGTAGTACATGTAGTTAGGAGAAAGACAATAATGAACTGACCAAAAAACACTTATATAGATAAATGGCATTGTGCTAATCATAATTGATTAAGTTTGCATCTGAAGCATCCAGTTGGTCATCTTGATCTGCAAAAAAGAAGTCAATAAGTCATGTTTTTTCTGATCTTGCCTTATGATATGGTTTCTATGATTGTTTTCTTTGGCTTATATTGCCCCAGCCACCTCCATGTGTCTTGCCAGAGCAACATGTTCCTCAACAAGCCATGACTTAAAATGCTAATCCATTTTATCATTATTGATATCTTCTTATTTATATGCTATACTTCCAGAAAACTTTGGAGTTCTCTGGGAAAATGCAGTTGTTGGATAAGATGATGGTGAAACTGAAAGAACAAGGACATAGGGTGCTTATTTATTCACATTTTCAGCACATGCTTGACTTATTGGAAGATTATTTATGTTACAAGGTAATAGAAAGATGTTATTCGTATTTGTTTAATTATTCAAAACTGACCGAAGAGAGATTTTCTCCCGTGACTCGTATACAAATTTTGTCCATCTTGTCGTCCGTCTTCATCCGCGCGGGGAAAGAGGGGGGGGGGGGGGGGGGGAGCAGCGATGCCACCCTACTCTCTCCCCTCCAAACTACTCCTTCACCCTTCTCCTCTCTCCCTTCCAACCTCCTCCTCCTCCTTCCTCCCCCTCCCCCTCCCCCACCTCCTTCTTCCTCTTCTTCGCCGCTCGCCGGTGGAATTCGGTCGGTTTCTCACCGCTGACGCGGTATACTAGTTTAGTAAACATATTGCATTTTCTGATTTAAGCCGTGCAATTGTTTAATTTTTAGTGTTGAGATTATACTTTCTTTTGCCAATTTAAAAGAAATGGAGCTATGAACGGATTGATGGCAAGGTCAACGGAGCAGAAAGACAAATCCGCATAGATCGCTTCAATGCCAAGAATTCAACAAGATTTTGTTTTCTGCTCTCTACTAGGGCTGGCGGTTTGGGAATTAATCTTGCAACTGCAGATACTGTTATCATATATGACAAGTAATTCTTTTCTCGGCAGTGCAACTCCTAGATTTTGTTATTGTTGCATTCTTCGTACTAGATTGTTATTTATAATTGTGCTTTCTATACATATGTTTTCCAGTGATTGGAATCCACATGCTGATTTACAAGCAATGGCCAGGGCCCATAGATTAGGCCAAATTAATAAGGTTGACTTAGTCTATGATATACATGCTACATAAAATACATTGCACACACATATCTGATGAGAAAACATTTGTTAATTTGTGTTACCTGAATACAGGTAATGATATATAGACTCATTACTTGTGGAACTATAGAAGAAGGAATGATGCAGTTGACAAAGAAGAAGATGATTTTAGAGCATCTGGTTGTTGGTCGACTCAAGGCACAACATACTGTTAATCAGGTACATTCCGCTTCACCTCCAAATTAAAAATTTCAAGTCGAGTTTGTTATAGAAGAATAATTTATAATAATTATAATTGTCCTTGTTCTGTGTGTTCCTGTTGCTAGTGTGAGGATATTACTATAGTACTTTTGCTGAATGGGCCTTCTTGGGTTATAATCATACTATACATGTGACTAATGGTGACAACATGCAATGTTCTAAATGTCAGATGTCGGGGGGGCAATGTTGGCTGTCAATATTCCATGTAGGTTTTGCAAATATAGGGGATATTTAATAAATATCGGGTGTCAATGCGGATGGTAGATGTATCACATATATTATATCCTAAATGTCCTAAATTCAAGGCACATATATAATAAACCATCTAAAGCAACATAAACGTTTTTGGGTTAACCTCGGCAACTTGCATTAAACCTTTATGAATATATATGATCACTACCTGATTGCAAAATTGTTGAAACTACTTAAATGCTTTAAGTTATACCCAATTGAATACCAACCTACAAAATATAAATATAGAACCAATATTCAATAGATATAAAAGATTAAAAACATCTAAATAAACAATATGAGAAACAATAGTCTAAACAAAAATCATTATACAACATAAAGAACTAATGAATTGACTTCAAATTTGAGAAGTTGACAAATATCATAGATTCATAATACATAAAGTAACAGTCCAAACAAAGGTCAAACAAGGTAATACATTGCATAATAGTTCAAACAAGATCAAACAAGTGAACATCTATGCAAAAGTGCAAAACAACTAAGCAACCACGGTCTAAGAGTTTAAAAGTTACAAATAGAAATAGATAGATAATAAATGGTTCTCATGCATAAACCAAAAGCAACATAAGATCAAAAACGATTAATCTTTCTTATGCATCATGCATGAACTCAAGCGTCTCCTTCTCAATCCTCCTCTGACTGGATCACATCATCCATAGTATTGATTAGCTCCACCTCATTCAGATCAAATCATAGATTTGAAGAATCATTACTTCCATCGGCTAGTAGCTTTGACGTGTTCAGGCGTATTGTTGGAAGAACTAGTCCAAAAGATATCATTATTGCAATTCCTTCGGCAAACACGATGTATCAAATGTGTCACAGAAGGTACAACCATACAACTACTCTACTTGATAATCATTTTATATTCATTCACAGGCAAGTAGAGATGAGCACTAATATAAAGAAATTGAAAGAACTCCGAGGGTAGTTTGATATGCATAAACTTTGCATTCCATTCTTGTTTTGTAGTATATAGTAATTCAGATTTATTAATTTCATTATTGATAGCATATTTTGCCTCATCTTATTTTCATCGACTCTTTCTCTTGAAACCAAATCTGAACCTTCTTTGTCTTAAAAAAATTGGTGACAACTGAGTGAATGCACACAAAGAGTCCAAAACCTTGTTATCCGAGTTCCCACCTTAATGGAAACAAAAGATGAAATTAAAATGGAACAGAGCAAATAACTAACTTGATAAGGTACTCAAGGGGAGATATCCACTGGGAATCAAATGAAGATTAATCAATTATGACAGGGTTTAATAGATGTTGGGTTAGAGAAAATCACAAACTGGGACACGAATGTAGGGAGATCTCGACCACCACCTCACATGGTTTAGGAAATTCATGTCCATTTGTTAGGTTCCCAATCTAAATTTTTTGATAACATGACTAGGGGTCCTAATGATAATCAAATCAGAATTGAGGATCATAGGGGACCTCAAATGGAGGATTAGGAGGATGACCAGTTTGAGGATATTGGAAACAATCATAGGTACCATAGAGCTAATGATAGAAGTTGAGAGGTACGAAGATAGGAAAAATATATCTTCATGACCATGTTGTTAAGAGCAAATTAGATATTATTAAGTTTATTCTGATCTCACTTAGAAAGTGAAGGTGAATGTGTCTAGTTTTGGTGGAAAGTTAGATATTAATGCATTTTGGATTGGTTAAGTGAACTTGAGGATTATTGTGAATGGTATAACATGTTAGAAATCCGTAAAACTTGCTTTGCAACGATGAAGCTGATGGACTCTGGTAAATGGTGCCACTAATTACTACTTGGGTAGCGATGAAGACTAAAGTAAGAAATATATTCCCTCTTCCTACCAAAGACAACTAATGAATCAAACATGGAACCGGAAGCAAATGTCTCTTATTGTAATTGATCATCTCCCTCGATTTTGATACCTTTTATCTAAATGTGAAAATGATAGTCATTGCCTATAATTTTGTGAATGGACTTACACCTGATATCAAGAAAGAAGTTTATTTGCATGTTCTTGAAACCATTGAAGAGGCTTACTACACCACTTTAGAAATAGAATAACATAATAATCCTTCCAATGACAACAAAATTTCAAGCGGCATCTTGGCCTTTCCGAAAATCAACTGGATCCTCATATTCGTACCTTCAAGAGAAAGTACAATTCGAGTTAAAAAATTTAATCAAGTTATCTCTTGATCGAATGCTGCATTTGAGTGTTTCAAATGTTATGAGAAAGGGCATTATACTTCACTATGTCTACTTAACCTTACCCAAGGTTTGTGAACTTGGTTTCGTTCTTGATTTCGGTTCTCCAGAATCTTAGTTTCGGTTGGTTTCGGAGATTTCAATAGTTTCATTATAAGTTTCGGTTTCGGTTTTGATTCATTTAAAGGGTTATAATATACATAATAGATCAACATATTATGAAAATAGTGTTTTATTGTAAATAATACATCTAAGATTACCATAATTGCGTGCTAGTATTTTTGGACAATAGAGAAGCAAGATTTCTCTTTCTCTTATCATTAATATATCATCGAATGAGAAATAAATGTATGTATAGTGTTCAACTTGTATAAATTGACATGTTTGATTTTCTTTTTGCAATTTTAGAATCCTTCAGGGTGTTATGTGAAAATTTATCTATCTAAATTCAATAGCCTCATTGGTTATAAGTTATTGGGTTTGGTTTAAAAACCCAAAATCATTAATATAAGTTAAGTGGGTTTTAGATGGAACCCGAGACCCGTTGCCTATTTAACTCATCCTTAGTTAAATGAGTTTGGATTTTGATTTCCAAGTCTAAACCCAAAACCCATTCAATTCATATATGATATGCGATCTAACACTAATCCAGAAGAGAAAGAGCGACGACATCTGCCACCAGATCTGGAAGTGGAGCAGATTAGAACAGATTGACGAGAACTTTCAGGTCACACGTGTACGTCTACTCTCTATATATCTATTCTTCCCTCTTTTTCTCTTTGTTTTGGTTTGAAGTTGGGAGTTTTACTGGACCCATCTACGTTTTCCTTTCATTTCTAAAGGATTTCTTGTTTGATTTGCAGTTATTCCCTGTTTTTTACTACCCAAGCAAGAGATTTTGCAGTTTATAATGCTTCATGATCTGATTTCTCCTGAAACCAATTTTTTCTGCAAGTTTCTGATCATCCCCATTTAAAACTGGTACAAAACTTTTGAAACTGGAATATTTCGGCCAAAACCTTGATCCTTGTTTAGACCATGACAATGATGGCCTCAGCGATGATCAAATAATGAAATCTTTAGAGGACCTTATCGATTTAGAGAAAAATGATGAATATTGGGTAGAAGAGAAAACTAGAGTAAATGTTTTAAGGTATCTTGTCATCAGTTGTTTATGGGCAAGATGAACTAGCATCTTTCAAACCCTTGTCAAAACTGGGGATCAAGTTTGTGAAGTGGTTATAGTCGAGGAAAGTTAAATGAATGTGATATCATAATTGCCTGTTTCAAGCTAAAACTCAAGCTAGAACCCGCCCCTGAACCATACAAGGTAGCATGAGTGCATAAGACTTCCTATTTCGAAGGATGTCTAGTTCCTATCAGATGGATCATTATGTGAATTGATCCATTGTGACGCTTTCTTTATGGACGTCGCACATGTTTTGCTTGGTTGCGCTTTGTTGTATGACATAAATGTAGTACATATGGACAGGAAAATACCTGTTTAAAACATATTAGTAAAACTATCAAGTTAAGTTTTGCAAAACTTATGGCAAACGGTAGGGTCTGAAAACCTAAATCAAACTCAGGATTCTAAAACTAAAAATATCAATGTTTTGACAAGTCATGAGTTTGAAAATGTAAAACCGCTAGTTTTATGGTAACCTTATGGCCTTGTTTGGTAAGTGGAGTAGGAGAGTAGAGTTGAGGGACTTTAGAGAGGAGAGTTTGAGAAGATCAACTCCTACACCAAGTTGGAATTGGTGTAAAAGTTAAGCACTTGCCCCAAAAAGTAAGGGGCAAAGTGCATTTTTTTTAAAAAATACCAAATTTGCCCTTACATGAATACCCTCTTAACTCTTGATGCAAATTGAGTGTTTGGAAGAGTGAGCAAGAGTTAGAAGCCTAACTTTTGCTAACTCTTGTTGCCAAACAACCTATTTGTTAAGCAAAACCATTCAGTTTTATCTGGCACACTAAACAGTCTTCCTCTTGAGGTTAGAAAGTTATTGTCAAAATTCAAGGATGACACTCCCAAAGAGCTACCAAATAAGCTGCCTCCCTTGAGAGGTATTCAAGACTCTAGACTTAGTTCTGACTTACAACATCCAAATCTTCTGGTTATAGGAATTAGTGAACGTGCTGAACTAAAGTGGCAGGCAAATGAGCCGTTGGAGGTGGGTTTTATACAAGTCAATCTTAGTCCATGTGCTGTTCGACCCTAAAATTAGATGGCTCTTGGAGGATTTGCATTGACAATCACACTATCAATAAGCTTAAAGTCATATAAATTGACATATCTCTCTCCTTGATGAGGTCTGATGCAATGATGAAAGCACAATGGTTTTCCAAATTAGACTTGTTGAGCACAGTGGTCCCTGAAATAGACTTGTGCATCAGATATCATCTAATTTGTATTCAGCCTGTGTTTTCCATTGATTTGCAAGGGGAAAACTTACAATAAAAAGAGTTTGAGGAGCTAAATTACAAGTATTCTTAAAAAGATTACAAGTAGATCTCCTCAGAGATTCTGGAGAAGTGTGCCGATAGGAGTCTGGTCAGCGCGTGACCACTTTGTCCCTTTGACGATGCGAGCGATGAGATTCCCTTCTCGCCTGGTTCGGGGAATCAGAGAACAGAAGGTTGGTGGAACCCTCTTGTTACTTCTTAAAACCGCCTTCAATTTAGGAATTCCTTCTGGCCTGGTTCCGGAGATTCCTTGAGAAGAAGGTATTAGGGTATCAGCACCCTGAATAGAGAAGCAATTCTCTAAAAGTCTCTGAATTCAAGAGCGCACGGTGCGTCGTGAAGAAGCCTCTGCTTGTGGAGTCCTCTTGTGCGTGTCGTCTGAGAAAGCTCCTCCTCTCCTTGTACCCCTGATGGGCTATTTATAGGGGGAGTAAAGGTATAACCGTCCCTTGAAAATATGGAAACAGATTGAATCAACTCTGTTTAAATCTAGAAAGTAGCCTTGCTGCGAGGCTAGGATCAGCTTCTGCGAAGCTAGAAATGGCAGGTCGGTTGATCTTCTTGATCTGTTTTGATCCTTTCCATATTGTTGGAGGATTTCCCCTGATCTCCTTACTCGTTTTAGAGGAGTCAAGAGATTGTGGCAATCAACTGCCAAATTTGATCTCAGATTTGATCCTGATTGGATTTGATCTTGATTAGATTTGATCTCATCTGGAGATTTGATTGGTCAAAGGTTGACCATAGCAGACCCGCAGCGGCGCTGCCTGCTTCGAACTTACAGCGGAGCTGGAGGCAGTATCTGGCAAAGTCAGAGGAAGGTTTCTTCGGTGGAGCTAGATGTCATCTGTTGCGAAGCTACCATATACTCTTTCTGTGCAGTTGCATGTGGCTTCAGGGCGGAGCTGACTTCCTCTGGCGAAGTTACGCTTTAGCAGTTCAGGCGAAGCTATGAGTTAACTTCCTGGCGGAGCTGTGAACGGCTTCAAGACGAAGTTGGATGATCTTAGCCTCTCAGGCGAGGCTATCCATTTGGGCTCATGTGATGCTAAGTGCTAGCATCTTTAGACCTGCTGAGGTCTGTTTAGATACAATCCGGGCTCACTGTCTGCTTGCTGGATCAGTGGAGTCCAAGTTGCTTCCTTGTCCCTCGGAGATGGGTGAAAACTGGTCTTCAGCTCGTCTGTCACTTGTCTTTTGTAAATGTCAACAAGTTTAGACATTGTTCGGACCAATAAGAATTTTGTCTTTTTTAAGTGTCAACAAGACCCCCTTCAAAGTTTTCGAAAGTCTGCAATGGCTCAGACTTCGAAATACTTTGAACTGTTTTGATAGGTGGTATGTGAAGTACGAACGTCGCCATGGTGGTTGAGTTCAGCTTCGCTTTTAATCCTGCTTTGGGATAAGTTCGCCGAAGAATCATGTAGATTCGCATCTGGGTAGCTTCGCATCCGGGCTTCCAGGAATAAGTTCGCTCTGGAGCATCTGTTGCTTTCCCGAGGCCAACTGCCGTGGGTCGGTTACGAGAAGGATTACTTCTTCTCTCGCACTGATCGAGGGAGATATTCTCCCCTTGTGCATTTCCAAGGGAGGATATTCCCTTTCTTCAAGGCGCCATGAGTGCCTTTATGAGGGAGACGTTTCTTCCTTTGCACGGTTCCAAGGGAAATCGTCCCTTTTCTCAAGGCGCAATAAATGCCTTAATTGCGCTCGTGCTTCCACGCTTGAGGCGGCAGCGCTCAGGCCATGGGGCCTATAAATAGGACACTTGAGGTCCTCTGAAGAGAAGTGATCTGCTCTTCTCCTCTTCTCTTGGTTGAGAGAGACTCAGATCTCTGAAGTAGTGGGAATGCCCACTCTGGTCATTATCCGGCCAAGGACCGGTAAGTCTCGATCATTTAGAGACTTTTACCAGTAAACTTTAGGGAGTTCATCTCCCTTAGCTTAGCTTTAACGGCTGCTTCAGGGATTAGTTTCCCTTGTTCTTCATTTTGCCATTGGCTGATTGCATGTTAAGGATTTCAGCATAGCTTCCCAGCGAAGCTATCATTTTGACTTGATCAGAGAAAGATCACTGCATGTTAAGTCCGCTACACAGGCAGAACTTGGGACTTAGTTTCTTCAAAGTTGAGCCAGTCTTGCCATATAGGTGGGGCTAAGACTGTGTCCCACAAGATCAGTCTGGCTTAGCCATATAGGCGAGACTAGGACTTGGCATTTGCTGAGCTAGCTCATCATCACTGTGCAAGTGAGGCTTATCCTCTGCTTTAACTGACATCAATGTTTGACTGAATCAGATTGCTTCGCCTCAAAGAATTTGACTTAGCGTTTTTGCAGCTTCTCCGGTGTTTAATTGCTAACTTGTTTCAGTTTGCATTGCAGTGAGCTATGTTCGCCAATTTTGTGACTTGATGAAAGAGACCGGAAAGTTGCCTTATGCTTCCCCGGTTGAAGCTTTACTTTTAAGCAGGAGGAACAAACTGGGGCAGCTGATGTGTGTCCCAGAGGCTGTTGGCAGTCGCTTATCCGAGATGATTCCTTTTAAGGCGAGGCTGGTAGCCGCTTATCCGAGATGATCCACTTCGGGAAAGCGGACGTCACCTGTAAGGTCGCGGATCTTTCCATTACCAATTTTCATTAAATAAGATCCAACCTGCTGATGGCGATCAGTCCTTTGCCGATTTTCATGAAAGAACATCCAGCTCCCTGGTGGCACCATCTGTCCTGGTGGCACCACCTGTTCTTATGCGAGGGCTTACGACCTTGTGCAGGAGGAAGGCCTTTCGTGTTCGCTTGGAAGTGATAAGACCACTTGTATGCCTTTTAAGCAAATGATTCTGTTGTATGAAACACAACTTTGATGTAGTATCAATGTACCTCTCCTTTTAAATCAATGAAAGTTCATTTTCTGCTCATTTGATTTTTGCTTTGCCTTCATCTTGAATTCGACTAGCAGAGCTAAACTTCATGCGAGGTTAAAGACAGAATCCTTTCTGAATCAGGGATGCGCCTCCAGCGAAATTAGCATTTCCGCGAAGTTCGGACTGTGCTTTTGGCGGAGCTATGACAAACTTTTCGGCGAAGTTAACGACACGTCGCGCGAAGTCCGCACTTGACTCGTGGCGGAGTTAGCTCAGAGGGCAACCTTAGTTGAAGTTGAAGCTCGCTTGGCCGAGACGGCGAATTTTAACGAGGCTGAGTTAAGGTCGCAGGCACTTGTTAGGACTGCCGATGATAGGGAGACAAGGCTGGCCTTCCTTGAAGAACGGATCAGATCTTATGACGTACGCTCGTAGCTTGTAATATGTGTGCTTCCATGTATCCCTTCCTTTTTTGGAATCAATAAAAGTAATTTTGTTTTGACTCCCTGTCGAATTTCCAACTTGTTTTATCTGCTGAATCCAAGTTGTATTGCAGCCGTTTGAGAACATAGTCCTTGCTGGATTGAATAATGAGACTTGGCTATCTGTCGGTTCAGAGGTCGCACTGACGTAACCGGTTGAGAAGCCACCAAGCTCGAAAGTAGTCCTTGTCGGGCTAAAAGGTGAGACCTGTCTTTTGTAAATGTCAACAGGCTCGAAATTGAGACTTGGCTATCTGCCGGTTCAGAGGTCGCAATGACATAACCAGTTGAGAAGCCACCAAGCTCAAAGGTGATACTTGTCTTTTGTAAATGTCAACAAGTATAGGTGAGACTGATTAGTATACAAATTCTGCATTATTATATCGCATTTCTCACAGTTTTTATGAATAAATAGTTGTCTAAATCGTGTTTTGGTCTTAATTGCAGGTAAATCCAAAGTCCAAGGGCAAAGATGGAATAAGAGGCTAATTCAGCTCAATTTATGCTAATTAATCCCGCAATTACTTGGAGGCTAAGCAAAGGATTTTCTAGAACATGCATTGTACCTAGACTCCTGAGCTGTCAGACGAATATTCGGGCGAAAGTACCAGAAAGGGGTATATCTGGAAGCCGCTAGAAGCCAGACGAACGCGTGGACGAAATCCAGAGACACGATTCCCTAGGATTGCCGCATTTCCACGGCAATCCTTGGGAAAACGCGGCAATCCTAGGGAGCCACGCGTCGATTTTCGACGCGTGGCCCCGTCTCCTCTTCTGGATCCTTCTGAGCCCTATAAATAGCCCTGCAGAGAGCCAAACCGAGAGCAGTCTTCGTTTTTAGGAGTAGGTGCAGATTTTAGGAGAGATTTAGTGTAGTGTAGGTGCTTTTTATTTCTCTTCTCTTGTATTTTCATTTGTTTGTAGATCATTGTAGTAGGGCTGAGTGATTCATAGAGAGAGAGAGATAGTGAGGGATTGATGTAATAGAGAGTGACACTCTATGTAAAGGTACCTCCTTTCTCTTCCATTGTAATCTCCTTCATCTTCTACATGATGTTTTGTTTCTAGTTTTTCTTCTCATGGCAATCTAACTACTAACCACTAACCTATCTAACCACTTACTTGATAATCCACATGAATCGGGTTGCCTCTACAAGGCCTTGTTCTTGCAAGAGCCATTGATGGCCAAAGATGATGGGTTCTAACATCTAACTTGCTAACTTGCTAACCAAGCTAACTCTCTTTTACTTCATGCTCTTTTATTTCTAACATCTAACTTGCTAACTTGCTAACCAAGCTAACTCTCTTTTATTTCATGCTCTTTTATTTCATGCTAGTAGTGTAATGAGTTGATGCTTGTAATAGCTTGTTCTTGTTGCAATGTTGTGAATGTGAAGAACCATCCATGAGCCATGCTTTGTATTGCTTCTTGAAGATAAGGATTGTGATGGCCGAGGATCAAAATGTGAGGCAACTATCTCGAAGAGGTTAGCATGGTTAGTGGAGTACTTAGTAGTTAGTAGTCATGAGTTTTCTTTTATCTTTGTTTTAGAAATCGTTTTCCAAATTCTTTTCTCATTTTTCTATCGGTGTTTTCATCGCCTTCTTAGTTTACCTTGTTCCATCTTCTTCACTTCTCTTTTGGTTTTTACATCGCCGTTTTCATCGCTCTCCTCACCTACCACATTCTGGATTTTCTTTTCTTTTCTTTTTCATTTTCTTTTTCATTCTTTCAACATAGAAGAATTGTTAACATCTGACGTGACTAGAGACTGTTAATGCTTCTATCGCCTCCCTTCCCTGTAGATACGACCCGTTGAGCCAATGCTATAACGGAAGTATCGAGGGTATACTAAGCACATTCGAGCTTTTCATTTGATTTCATAAATACACATTTTGAGTGCTAGTTCCGCCCATGATCAAATTTTTGGCGCCGTTGCCGGGGAAGGGAATGGTTTTGATGTCACGTTTTTGTTAACATTTGTCTTCTCTGTTTTGGTGTGCAGGGCAATATTTTCAGGTGCTTAACATTGCAGTACATAAACTAGTTTTGCCTCTCCCTGCTTTAGAAAGCAGGGCCCCAGATTTGGAAGGAAAGCCGTGAAACCGCGACTTTTGCCGCGCCACCGCGGCCATTGTGCAATAATTCTGTATATTGTTTGTTCTAGGATGTGTATCTTGTAATAGCTAGTGATTTGTGCTGCTATCTTTCTGCTTTGCTTGCCTACACACCACAAAAAATAAAAGAACTAAAATATGGTATTTGGACGCTTTTAAAACGGTTTAGACATTTGCATTTAGGCACGTGTCAATTCAATTCCAATATACTGTATTTTGTTCTGTTGTTGTGATTTGGATGGAGATGTACATATGGCATTGCATATAGCATAGGACAAACACGTGGGTGATTTATCGCTTTGTGTTATATTCTTGTCTATATTGCACACTTGCACAAATTGAAATTAAGGGCAAAACCCAAACAAGATAAGGTGGGATTTCATAATCCTTCCTTAGCCCAAAAATCATCTCCCCACTCACACAACCCAAGCCCTAATAAAATTGAATAGACATTGGCCCCTAGGGACATTTCATCTAGGTCTAGGTCAACCCTACTCTTGGCTTGGTTTTGATTTTTTGTTTTCTTTTTGTTTGTTGTTTGATTCTTTCTTTTTGTGATTTTTTGTGTGAAATGGCATTCAACAAAAATAATTTTTTCAATCCGAATATGAATCCATATTTCACACAACTCCATTTGGATCGGATAATTCCAACCCGGCGTTTTCTAATATGCACCAACCAAATACACCGGGTTGGCCTTATCCGAATCAATACAACCCATACCCACATTCTTATGACTATAATTTCCAAAATAATTTCAACTCGTCACAGAGTCAATGGGGATTCAAGTCCCCTGAGCCAAATTTTCAACCTCCTTGTCCACCATGTCCACCTCGTCCACAATATACACAATATTCATTCCCCGATTCCGCTTCATATACTCCTTTTCCTGGACCTCCCATTGAAGAAAAATATGAGTTACAAAGGAGTATAGAAGCTAATCTACAAGAGGCCGAGCAACAAATTCAGAAAATGAGGGCCTCTCCAATTCCACAACATTTTCAAGATTCATACTCATTTCCACTAGTCCAAAATAGAAGACCATCAATTTTGGAAATGAGTATGCGTGAGTCTAAACAAAAATCACAAAATCTGATGGACTCACAATTTCACCACCAATTCCAAAACAACACTGCATCTCTTCAACAAAACGATGAACCAATGACTTATAAAAAGATGCTTGAATTCATGACTCAGGCTCAAAATGCTCGTAACCGTGACATAGATATGATGATCCAAACTCTTCATTCTCATCCTATTTCTAATGTCATACCCATTCTGACGGAGCCAAAGAGTCATGTTGTTTTGGAAATCAAGATTCAATTTCAGCACACCCATCTGAACTTGTCCAAACTTCAAATGTTAAAGATTCCATTGACATTTTGGCAAGTTATCCATTTTCTGAAATTGAACTTGAACATGAATATGATCATGAACATCAAATTAGTGATTCAATTCTACTTCCTGATTCAATTATGACTCCAGTATCTTCACCTGATTTCACTCCTTTTCCCGAGTCAATATTGGATCCTGTGCCAGTCCATTATGAAATTGAATCACCAATCATTCATGATGATCATATTGAACTTGACCAATTTCATACTTTTGAAAGTCCCATTGATAAATTGGCAAGTTCTCACTTTTGTGGAATTGAACTGAATGAGGAATGTGACTTTGATCCTCCAATTTGTGATCTTGTTCAAATTCCCGAATCACTATCGACTCCTGTTTTGTTACCCAATTTGAGCAACATTTTAGAGTCAGTTTTGATTCCCATACCTGTCATTCCTGAACTTGAATCACCACTCTTAGAAAGTCACATTCCATCATGGGGAAATGAATGTGGACCTGAGCTTCATCTTCTTGATTTGGACCCACTTCCTGAACCAATCTCGACTCCCGAACCTTTACTTGACTTAAGTCATTTTTCTGAGTCGGTATTAGTTCCCATATTTCCCAAGTCCAAATCAATCATTCCATCTTTTCATACTCCATTCTGGGACAAGGATCTTGATAAATTTGACTCTGAAATTATTTTGAAAATTTGGAAATTAGATGGGGTAACATTGTTAATAAAATTCACACATGCATGCATCATTCTAGTGGGTTGTATCATGGAGGTTTCTGGTGGGTTCCTTCGGACTCCACGCAATAATGATTGGGCCGCCTTTCGTGGACCAATCAGACCGCCACCGGAACCACCACCTTGAGGTAATTTTTTCCTTCCCTCTTTATTTGTTTCATGCATACATATATCATGATGCATTGAGGACAATGCATGAAATAAGTGTGGGGGAGGGTTTATTAACATAGAGTTTTTAGATTTTCTTTCTTTTACACTTCTTTTAGAAATAAAAAAAATAATAAAAAAAATATAAAATAAAACTTTTTGAAATAAGAGACAAAGTTTTGATCTATTTTTAAGAAAATTAAGATGTATCTTAGAAATTAAGAAAGCCTTAATTATGACATCTTAAACCTAGTTGAAATAATAGATCTTGTTTGAAATTATAGGCTAAGTAAGTAAAATTGGGGAGATATTCTTATCTTGAATTTTTTGCCTTAGATAGTAAGCACTTCACACTTACACATTTTTGGGATGGAAACAAAGACCTAAAATGCCATATATATAAAAAAATATAAAGAAAAAAATATATATATGTGAATAAAGCATCACTTATTAAGCTGGATAACTATGCCTCAAGAAGCATGATTATTCACGCCTAACGGTGGTAAAAAAAATAATAATCCCCTTTAGTTTCGTGGCCTTTTTCACTCGAGACCTTAAACCCGAGGGATGTTTTCTCATCTGGTGCCCTAAGACCGTCTGGTTTGGGAGTCATCGGTTATAGGCTCGTTACAAGGGTGAACTAGAAAGCCTAAACTAAGGGAAGAATAAAAAAAAAAGGAAATATAAATATATATAAATAAATGGCTTTATGGTTAGAGTTGAAATCCCAGAAATCTTCACTGTCACGGTGTGCATACTATCTAGGTTTTATGAAAGATAAAGTATTCAATCCAATTTTGAATTCTTACCTTAATTGAAGACAAGATCTTGCATGGAGACTAAGTTTAAGGAAGAATGATTATAGGTGGACTTATGACCTAAGATCACTTATTTTTGCAAAAATAGTTCGAAAACATGTCTCTCTTTCAAAATGAATTTTCAAAACACTAACATTTGTCTTATTTCTTTATGGATTTTGTGGGTGCAATCCGCTGAAAACCCTCAGGAGACAACACTCCTCCTCTAGGGTAACCTAGAGGTTTAACGGCTTGTTGCACATGCTCAGTGCAATCGCGTCACCTGCGAAAGTGGTGTAATAAAATTGGTAGTATAGTTTTTCTTTCTTTTTTTTGCTCAGGACGAGCAAAAGAATAAGTGTGGGGGTGTGATTAGTCTACAAATTCTGCATTATTATATCGCATTTCTCACAGTTTTTATGAATAAATAGTTGTCTAAATCGTGTTTTGGTCTTAATTGCAGGTAAATCCAAAGTCCAAGGGCAAAGATGGAATAAGAGGCTAATTCAGCTCAATTTATGCTAATTAATCCCGCAATTACTTGGAGGCTAAGCAAAGGATTTTCTAGAACATGCATTGTACCTAGACTCCTGAGCTGTCAGACGAATATTCGGGCGAAAGTACCAGAAAAGGGGTATATCTGGAAGCCGCTAGAAGCCAGATGAACGCGTGGACGAAATCCAGAGACACGATTCCCTAGGATTGCCGCATTTCCACGGCAATCCTTGGGAAAACGCGGCAATCCTAGGGAGCCACGCGTCGATTTTCGACCCGTGGCCCCGTCTCCTCTTCTGGATCCTTTTGAGCCCTATAAATAGCCCTGCAGAGAGCCAAACCGAGAGCAGTCTTCGTTTTTAGGAGTAGGTGCAGATTTTAGGAGAGATTTAGTGTAGTGTAGGTGCTTTTCATTTCTCTTCTCTTGTATTTTCATTTGTTTGTAGATCATTGTAGTAGGGCTGAGTGATTCATAGAGAGAGAGATAGTGAGGGATTGATGTAATAGAGAGTGACACTCTATGTAAAGGTACCTCCTTTCTCTTCCATTGTAATCTCCTTCATCTTCTACATGATGTTTTGTTTCTAGTTTTTCTTCTCATGGCAATCTAACTACTAACAACTAACCTATCTAACCACTTACTTGATAATCCACATGAATCGGGTTGCCTCTACAAGGCCTTGTTCTTGCAAGAGCCATTGATGGCCAAAGATGATGGGTTCTAACATCTAACTTGCTAACTTGCTAACCAAGCTAACTCTCTTTTACTTCATGCTCTTTTATTTCTAACATCTAACTTGCTAACTTGCTAACCAAGCTAACTCTCTTTTATTTCATGCTCTTTTATTTCATGCTAGTAGTGTAATGAGTTGATGCTTGTAATAGCTTGTTCTTGTTGCAATGTTGTGAATGTGAAGAACCATCCATGAGCCATGCTTTGTATTGCTTCTTGAAGATAAGGATTGTGATGGCCGAGGATCAAAATGTGAGGCAACTATCTCGAAGAGGTTAGCATGGTTAGTGGAGTACTTAGTAGTTAGTAGTCATGAGTTTTCTTTTATCTTTGTTTTAGAAATCGTTTTCCAAATTCTTTTCTCATTTTTCTATCGGTGTTTTCATCGCCTTCTTAGTTTACCTTGTTCCATCTTCTTCACTTCTCTTTTGGTTTTTACATCGCCGTTTTCATCGCTCTCCTCACCTACCACATGCTTATTTTCATTTTCTCATTCTTTTTCATTCTTTCAACATAGAAGAATTGTTAACATCTGACGTGACTAGAGACTGTTAATGCTTCTATCGCCTCCCTTCCCTGTGGATACGACCCGTTGAGCCAATGCTATAACAGAAGTATCAAGGGTATACTAAGCACATTCGAGCTTTTCATTTGATTTCATAAATACACATTTTGAGTGCTAGTTCCGCCCACGATCAGAGACCTGTCTTTTGTAAATGTTAACAGGCTCAAGGTTGAGACTTGTCTTTTGTAAATGTCAACAAGCTCAAAATTGAGACTTGGCTATCTGCCAGTTCAGAGGTCGCAATGACATAACTGATTGTGATGCCACCAAGCTCAAGGTTGGTGATACTTATCTTTTGTAAATGTCAATAAGTATCGAGACCTGTCTTTTGTAAATGTCAACAGGGCTCGGGGTTGAGACTTGTCTTTTGTAAATGTCAACAAGCTCGAAATTGAGACTTGGCTGCCTGCTGGTTCAGAGGTCGCAATGACATAACCGATTGAGACGCCACCAAGCTCAAGGTTGGTGATACTTATCTTTTGTAAATGTCAATAAGTATCGAGACCTGTCTTTTGTAAATGTCAACAGGGCTCGGGGTTGAGACTTGTCTTTTGTAAATGTCAACAAGCTCGAAATTCAGACTTGGCTGTCTGCTGGATCAGAGGTCGCAATGACATAACCGATTGAGACGCCACCAAGCTCAAGGTTGGTGATACTTATCTTTTGTAAATGTCAATAAGTATCGAGACCTGTCTTTTGTAAATGTCAACAGGGCTCGGGGTTGAGACTTGTCTTTTGTAAATGTCAACAAGCTCGAAATTGAGACTTGGCTGTCTGCTGGTTCAGAGGTCGCAATGACATAACCGATTGAGACGCCACCAAGCTCAAGGTTGGTGATACTTATCTTTTGTAAATGTCAATAAGTATCGAGACCTGTCTTTTGTAAATGTCAACAGGACTCAAAATTGAGACTTGTCTTTTGTAAATGTCAACAAGCTCAAGGTTGAGACTTGGCTGTCTGCTGGTTCAGAGGTCGCAATGACATAACCGAATGAGACGCCACCAAGCTCAAGGTTGGTGATACTTATCTTTTGTAAATGTCAACAAGTATCGAGACCTGTCTTTTGTAAATGTCAACAGACTCAAGGTTGAGACTTGTCTTTTGTAAATGTCAACAAGCTCGAAATTGAGACTTGGCTGTCTGCTGGTTCAGAGGTCGCAATGACATAACCGATTGAGACGCCACCAAGCTCAAGGTTGTAATGGAATTTGGGAAAAGGTCTCGTTTTCACGGGGAGAAACGAGAAAATCACTGTCATAGGTTTAATGTTCATAGGTTTAATGTTAACGTAACAGCGAAATGAATATGTGGCCTTACCATTCTATGGATGAGAATTGGTAAGTGATTCTGGAGAGCTCGTTTTCGCGGGGGAGAAACGAGGGAATCACTGTCATAGGTTTAATGTTAACGTAACAGCGAAATGAATATGTGGTCTTACCATTCTATGGATGAGAATTGGTAAGTGATTTTGGAGGTCTCTTTTTCACGGGGAAAAACGAGGGAATCACTGTCATAGGTTTAATGTTAACGTAACAGCGAAATGTATCTGTGGTCTTACCATTCTATGGATGAGAATTGGTAAGTGATTTTGGAGAGGGAATCAAATGGGAACAGGTCCCTTAGGATTTTTAGCAAATCCCTAGCTGTCAACGGGTTTGATATGCCTTTACCAACTACCGTTTGAATTGGGCTAGCCACGCTATTCCCCTCAGCATGATGAGTTGTCGAGGACTTATGTTAGGCTTAAAGGCCAACATTTTCCTTTATCCTTAATCGTTAAGGATGTTGGATCATTTGGTTAACGTATGTGTAACCTTGATTCTCCTTTAAGACAACCAGTGTATGGCCAGGTTCCTACTGGTTTATGGTTGTATGATCTTGCTTGGAGGAAGAGAAAGACTCTCTTTGCATGTACCTTGGACATAAAGGTTTTGATCAGAGGTGTAATGTTAACTTGATCATGAGAAGGATCCTTAATCAAGGATAATACTTCTTTAAGAACTTGCCATTGATCGGCATCATGAGTAAATCGCCATCTGAAGTCATGAGACGGTATGCTCCATTTGAATAGACTGTTTCTATCACAAACGGTCCTTCCCATTTAGGCTGGAATTTGCCTTTGGTCTTGTGCGTCATAATCATCGATCGTCTGACGGATAAAACCAGGTCTCCTTTCTAGAAGACCCTCTGCTTGACCTTCTTATTGAAGGCTTTTGAAATTCGAGCTTGATACAACTCGATATGCTGTTGAGCTTGTAGTCGCTTCTCGTCTAGGGCTTCGAGCTCTTGAAGACGTAATCGATCATTGTCCTCTGATGTGATCTTAGTCATTAGAGCAACTCGCAATGACGACATCTGGATTTCTAATGGGATGACTGCTTCGCACCCATATACCAAGGAAAAAGGCGTATTGCCTGTCAGTGTTCGAACCGTGGTTCGGTATGCCCAAAGACATTCACCAAGCTTTTCATCCCAGTCTCGCTTATTCGAGGAGACGAATTTCTTGAGTAGCTTGATGATCGTTTTGTTGAATGCTTCCGCTAAGCCATTAGCTGCGGGATTATAGGCAGTTGAAGCCACATTCTGAATTCGGTATTTATCGCAGAACCGATAGAATACTTGGCTTATGAATTGGGGACCGTTATCATGGATGATCCGCCTAGGAACACCAAACCGATGGATGACATGGTGTTTGATGAAATGCACCACGTTAGAGGTTTGACTTCAACCAGTGGTATGACTTCTGCCCACTTTGAAAAGTAATCGGTTATTGCCAGGATAAACCGGTGACCTCTTGTCAAAGAAGGGCTAATTGGCCCTACGACGTCGATTCCCCATGCTTCGAACGGCCATGAAGCAACAGTTGGATGGAGTAACCCCGGAGGCTGGTGTATGAAGTCCGCATGAATCTGACATGCTTTACACCTGCGTGCATATTGGATGGCATCGGCTATCATAGTTGGCCAATAATATCCAAGCCTATGCAACCTGTCTTTGAGTTTTGGACCTGGCTGATGAGCTCTGCAAATGCCATCATGTGCTTCTTTAAGCACTTCCTGCGCCTCTGAATTGGAGAGGCAACGGAGGAGGACACCGTCATATGAACGACGGTAAAGTGTCTTCAGAGTTGGATCGTAGTAGAAACGGAGAGACCTTCGTCTGATAGATGCCGCTTCTTTAGGATCGTCTGGCAGCAGACCATGTAAAGCGTAGTCGATGAGAGGAAATCGCCAATCTCTCGGCTCAAGATCCATGGAGACATTATAGACTTCTTGGGTTCTTAACATATGCTTAGAGCATGCAAGATGTTGAGTTGCCACTGTAAGGTGATACTCAGTGTCGGCTGGCAAGGCTAGTGTTGTTGCTAATGCAGCAAGAGCGTCCGCCTTTGTATTTTGAGATCGAGATACGTGCCCGATGTAGAAACCTTCAAATAGGTTAGCCAATTCGATGGTCGTGTGATAATAAGGCACCAAGTCTTCGTGGCGAACTTCATATTCGCCTTTAACCTGATTGATAATCAGTTTTGAATCACCGTAGGCTTCAAGGTAGCGTACCCCCATTCCATGGGCGAGCTGAAGACCAATGAGCAGAGCATTATATTCTGCTACATTGTTGGAGCATGACTCTGTCAGGGAGAATGCTCTGGGGAGGACATGATTCTGTGGGGAGATGAACACAACCCCCACTGCGGCAATAATCTTGCCTTTAGGGCCCATTCGCGATGCTCCATCGAAGAACATCTGCCACACTTCCTCTTCTGAGGTTGCGTTGGAGTCGAAGACTTCATCTGGAATATCCTCGTGAAGTTTTGAGTGTTCCGGAACTGGATGGGCGGCCAAGAACTCTGCAAGGGCCTGGCCTTTAACCGCCTTCTATGGGGTAAAGATCATGTCGTATTGAGACAAAAGAAGCGTCCATTTAGCTAATCTTGAGTTCAATGATCCTGACTTTGTCATGAGAAGGCACAAAGGATTCACTCTGGAGATGACGTGTATGGTTTGGCCGACCAAATAATGTCGCGTCTTCTGAACAGCAAAGACGAGAGCTAAACACTCTTTCTCGATAGGATTGTAGCGAGATTCTGCTCCTAGAGAGTCCTGCTCAGATAATAAATGGCCTGCTCGTGACCATTGTCATCCTTTTGAGCGAGGAGAGCACCAAGAGAATGATCCATAGCTTTTACATAAAGCAAGAATGGTTTCCCTGATGTGGGGGCCACTAAGACTGGAGGTTTCGTGAGGTATCTCTTGATGTCTTCATAAGCTTCTTGACAGGCTTGATCCCATACAAAGGAGGCACCTTTTTTCATAAGTCGGGTGAACGGTTGACAGCGGCCAGAGAGATTTGCGATGAATCTTCTGATATAAGCCAGTCTACCCTGCAAGCCTCTAAGCTCTTTGAGGTTCCTCGGTGGATGCATGCTCTGAATGGCTTTGACTTTGTCTGGGTCAAGATGAATCCCTTTTGACGTAACAATGAACCCAAGGAACTTGCCACTTGACACTCCCAAGAAGGATTTTGTCGGGTTCATTTTCAGTTGATGAGCCCGCATTATGTCGAACATCATTCTCAGATCGCGAAGATGGTCATCTTTATTGCGGCTTTTGACAGCAATGTCGTCGACATAGCATTCCACCGTTTTTCGAAGATGGTCGCGGAAGATTGTACTCATTGCCCGCTGATAGGTTGCTTCGACGTTCTTTAGCCCGAAGGGCATCACGGTGTAGCAGTATGCCCCCAAAGGTGTTCGGAACGAAGTATGCTTCTCATCGTCGGGGTATATTTTAATCTGATTGTACACTGAAAAGCCATCCATGAAAGACATTCTTTCGAATCCACAGGTATTGTCAATCATGACACCCGTGATGGGCAGTGGGGATTCGTCTTTAGGACAGGCGTATTGAGATCACGGTAGTCGATGCAGATCCGTATTTTCCCGTTCCTCTTGAGGACGGGAACGATATTAGCAACCCAATCTGGATGTTGTTCCTCCCGAATGAAGCCACATGCAATGAGCTTATGGACTTCGGCCTCAATAGCTTTCATAATGTTTGGGCGAAACCGACGTTGTTGTTGCTTGACTGGCTTGGCGTCGGGCTTGATGTTCAGACGGTGCATGGCGACTTGTGGATCGAGTCCAGGCATGTCTTCGTAGCTCCATGCGAAGACATCTATATACTCCTTTACGAGTGTTATCAATTCTTCCTTTTCTGTAAGTGATAAGCTTTCACTTATAAAGATGGGCTTAGGGTGGCCTTGATTACCCAAGTTGACCTGCATCACCTTATCTTCAGTAGGTGGTTCGCGCAGTTCGAATCTTTTTTCCCATTGGAGATCTAATTGCTGGGCCCATGGTTCCTCATCAGTAGCTTCTGCAGGCTCCAATTGACTGCCTGAAGTCATATTAACGGTGAGGTTTTCGAACATCATTCCCACACTAACATCTGAGTCCCACTCGGAGGATGAGGCTGAATGTGATGGAATTAGTTCGTCGTCTTTGCATTGAACCGTTGCTGGCGATGTGGGTGTAACGTATCCCAACCCCCTGCGTTTATTATCATAGTAGTTTGCAGGTTTCCCTTTTGGCACAAAGTTACGCATCAAACTGCGTCTTCCTTTTCCAAAATTCAGGCCCGCTCCATGCTTCAAGTCGTATTCCATTTTCTTCATAATATGGCGCGCCGGCCGTGCGTAATGGAAGAACTGTGGAGTGTCTGAATCTGAACTTGAATCTGCGGTTATGGGTCCCCGTGGTTGGGTTCTACCGAAAATTATCGGTAACTGACCTTCTTTGGATGGCGGGATCACCAAAACGGCTCCTTCTGCAGGTTCTATGGGTGTACTGGACGCACTTGGTTTATGCAAAGGCATGTGCAGAGAGCTATCCGTAATGGATTCAAACAGCCCAACACTCGCAGGATAATCGAAAGAAATATTATCATTAATTACCCATTCACCTTCATCTTCAGAAGGAGTATTACATTTGGGATTATTAAGACATGCTATAATTGGTTCACCAATCAAAATGGCTGGCATGCCTGCTTCGGATTCTGAATCCGCTTCATTGCCACTTTCATCATCATCTGGCAATGGTTCTTTGGGTGCTTCACCGCCTCTTGATACAGGAGAGCATCAGTGAAGTAATTTTTCACCCCTTTGAATGGTTGCTTTTCAGTAAAGACAGTTCGTACTATCGTGTCATCTTCGACATATTTGAAGCACTGGTGCAGAGTGGAGGGAACGATCCAGTTGGCGTGGATCCACGGTCGTCCTAGCAACAGATTATATGATGTGTCGGCGTCAATGACATAACATGTCACTTCTGACTTCAGGCTCCCGATTCGGCAACGGAGTCGAATCTTTCCAAGTGGATGACTACTCCCGGCATTGAAACCGTATATTGTAGTGGTGGTTGCGGACAACCTATACAGCGGTATACCGAGGAAGTAAAGTACCTTTTGGGGATGATGCTGAGTGCGGACCCCGGGTCGACTTGTACTCTTTCAATGCACGTTGAACCGATATATCCGGTGTAGTACAGAGGTTGATCGTGCTTGTTATCTTTGAGAAGCATATCTTCCGCTGTGAAGGTAATAGCGGGGACCTTTGATTGTACATGATGACATTCTGGGCAAGAAGACTGAGCGTCATCGTTAGGGACCTCTGGCATGCCTGTCAGGAATGATTCTGAATTAGCCAGCGCATCTCTGAGTGCTTCTCTTGTCTCTTTTGAGAGACGAAGGAGCTCGTGTATTGTGATACGAGGCGGGATATTAGCCAGCTGAGCCAATATGTCAAAACGGAAGGGCGTATCCAACCCTTGGCCTGATGGTTTCTTCAACACCTGGTCGAACCGTACCTCCTTAGGCTTTTTTTTTCCCTTGGTTGGAATTGGAGTGGATGCTGGCATTTGTACTGACGTTGTTTGCTGTTGTATCTCGTCAGTAGACTTTTCATACTGCCTCAAGTATGATTTTCCGGATCGGGTGCCTGTCTGTTGAGGCGCATCGGCTTGCGTCGCGCAAGCATGCTTTTCTCCTTCTGAATCGCTGAGGGAAGCCGATGTAAGGTTGTCATCGTCTGGTAGGACAGAGATGACATTGCAAGATTTGCCCTTTAAGTTGGGCTCCTTTGAATCCCGCTGTACGTCTTGGACGAGGTCTGGGTGTATCCACATGACTTCCCCTGTCTCCAATGTTAAGGGAACAAGACCCTTATTATCTTGAGTTTTAGCTGGAGGATGCTTGGTTTCCAACCGTGGTGCAGGTACTGGATAAGTCCCGTCATGAACTGTGACCTTTGGGGTTTTGCCGAACTCGAGGGTCACCATATTGGCAGTGACTTTCTTCTGTTTTGACTTTAGTGTCAGGACTCCAGCGTCGATCAAGGCCTGGATTCTGTCCTTGAGGACATAGCACTTGTCGGTAGGATGCTGAATCATCCTGTGATAGAGACAGTATTTGGGGTCGTTTGTGCGTCCTATTTCATTAGGACGTCGAGCATCTGGCAGCTTCATTTTATTCCCTTTGTGAAGCAAATGGAATATCGTGACCACCTGATCGTCTCTGAAGGAGTACTGTTTTGGAGGGAACTTAGGCTCCTGATTGTTGAAGCCGCTCTTCTTGGCCTTCGACTGCACGTCCCCGGACAATTCAACAGACAGTCTCTTTCCATTTGGCTTGAGAAGACTGCGCCATGTCGCTACGTCCTTTACTGTTCATACCCCATTTGCCTCTAGGGGTGGATGGTTCGAACTTTTTAGCTGACTTTTCGGCTATCTCAGCTTGTTCGACCAATTCTTTTCAAGTGTGGGCCTTGACAGCCCCCATGCGAACTTCTACTTGGTCCAGGAAGTTGTGCCTACATGTCTGTAAGAGCATGGGTAGTGGCATCCCTGCTGGGCACATCAAGGATAAGTTTCTGAACCGTTCAATGTAGTCACGGACAGATTCGCCCTTCTTCTGTATGGTGGAGAGGAGCTTGTCCATGGTCACTTCGGTATCGTCCTCATAGAAACGAGAGAGGAACCGGGTTTCCAGGTCGATCCAGGAATTGATAGAGCCTGGAGGGAGACTTCGGAACCAGTCAAATGCCACCCCCTTTAAGGTGCCAATGAACAGCCTAGCCATGATGGCGTCGTTGCTTATAATATTACCAGTCTGAGACCGGAAGTAGTAGATGTGCTGATTTGGTGAACTCTTACCATCATACGTATGCAACGTTGGTGGTTTGAACTTCGGTGGATATGGCACCGAATCCCACTCCAATGGGTAAGGACAGACTGCCCCTACTTTCTTTAATTCATCCCTTTGAGCTAGGGATGCGATTTGAGCTTGGAGGCCTTTAAGGACTTCAGCGTCTAAGGAAGACCCCTCCTTGGACTTCTCTGTCTTCGGCTGATCATTGTTAAAATGCTCCTCCTCATCATGATTGCTCCCGGTATCATTGTTATTCCGGTTATTAAGGAATTGAGCGAGCATCTGTTGAATGTTGTCCAAAGCTTCTTGCTGGGTTTTGGAAGTTTGTTCCTGAGCTTCCAAACGTCGACGAAGGTCGTCATTACCATTATCAGCCATGTTTACTGATGCTCTGTCTGTTCGCACCGAGCTGACTGTTGCCGAAGAAGCATACCCGCTGTCTTCATCTTCTTCATCCAATGGTTGGAGTGCTTTCCTGGGCTCCGGCGAGGCTAGGGCCGTTGAGGAAGAAGGCTGTTCATAACTGTAGGGCATCGCCACCCTAGATCTGGTGTTTCGGAAAACACCCTCTTTACGCACCAAGACTTCGCCTAAGCCTGGGCTGTAATATGGATCTGGGGAGCTGTAGGGGGCGTCGTCATGTGTTTGACCTCCCCTGCGTAACTCTCGTCCTCTTCCGGTCTTGTTGACGGATGCAGAGGCTGGATCTCGTGAGATGCTCCTTTTGCGATGCTTCATTGGGACATGTACGGACAGCCGATCAAAAACTGATCGCCGGCATGGGGAAGTGGCGATGAGTGGTCGTAACGGCAACGAGCTGAGTGGACTGTCACCAGCTGACATCCCTTTTGTTGACAATAGGGGGGAGTGGTTCGGAAAGACTCCGACTTCCGCTTGTTCGCCAAGAGTTCCCGCAAGTCAGGCCCATTAGAGCCTGAACAATCCCGCGTAGAGGCCCTTTTGGGGCGTTCATAGGATGATGTCCCGTTCCTCTTATCCCTGCAGAAGGGATTAGCACTGAATAATACTTCAACTCTAGTTTCACCAACAGATGCGAGCTTAGTGCTTGACGAACTGGAGAGCGGAGCGCGCTGTGGTGCTTTACCCGCTATGCCGCTGTGAAGGGGATTAGCCTTGGACAGTATTTTGGCTCTAGCTTCGCGGTCATGGACCCGGTGAGTACGCTGAGGTATAGTAGCTTCGCCCATATGAATGAGGCTGGCACAAGGCGTTGTTGCTCTTTAATCGGGCGACGGTATGATTGCCGTCGTGACCTCGCGGCTGGCAGCATTGTTGGAGCAGACAGGCATCTTGCCTTTTTCTTTGTAAGAAAGGCGCGGTTTTGGCGTAGCTGCGCCTGAAGCTTCGGCAGAGACTTCTGTTTAGGCCTCCACATCCGCTTTGGCAGAGGATACTTAGGTTCGCATGGAACCTGATCAGCGACACGCAAGGCTGAAGGGTGTTGGCAGAATTCTGCTTCTGGTTTCTGTTCTGAAACCTTGGTCGTGGAGACCTTCCTATGCTTCCGTGCTCGAAGCATTAGGCCAGCCCCAGAGAGGACTTCTTCAAATCTTCCTTGATCGAACTGAACCACCAAGTTCTCGAAAGTGCAGGACTTGGGCTGCGGGCGTGCTTCCTTGTTGCGCCAGAGAACTGCAGTAGGTTCGCAGGGAGCCTTTTCTGTCTCCGCAGAGACTTTCTTTGAAGATTTTGCCAGAGGGGCTCTGGCTGCACCGGCTTTTCTGATTTCAGAGTTAGACCCGAAGGTCTGTTCGCCGCATAGCGACACTTGATTCTCGGCAGTGGAGAATATAATCGCCAGCGGAGTCGCCATCTTGTTTTTCATTGATTTGCAAAGGGGAAAACTTACAATAAAAAGAGTTTGAGGAGCTAAATTACAAGTATTCTTAAAAAGATTATAAGTAGATCTCCTCAGAGATTCTGGAGAAGTGTGCCGATAGGAGTCTGGTCAGCGCGCGACCACTTTGTCCCTTTGACGATGCGAGCGATGAGATTCCCTTCTCGCCTGGTTCGGGGAATCAGAGAACAGAAGGTTGGTGGAACCCTCTTGTTACTTCTCAAAACCGCCTTCAATTTAGGAATTCCTTCTGGCCTGGTTCCGGAGATTCTTTGAGAAGAAGGTATTAGGGTATCAGCACCCTGAATAGAGAAGCAATTCTCTAAAAGTCTCTGAATTCAAGAGCGTACGGTGCGTCGTGAAGAAGCCTCTGCTTGTGGAGTCCTCTTGTGCATGTCGTCTGAGAAAGCTTCTCCTCTCCTTGTACCCCTGATGGGCTATTTATAGGGGGAGTAAGGGTATAACCGTCCCTTGAAAATATGGAAACAAATTGAATCAACTCTGTTTAAATCTAGAAAGTAGCCTTGCTGCGAGGCTAGGATCAGCTTCTGCGAAGCTAGAAATGGCAGGTCGGTTGATCTTCTTGATCTGTTTTGATCCTTTCCATATTGTTGGAGGATTTCCCCTGATCTCCTTACTCGTTTAGAGGAGTCAAGAGATTGTGGCAATCAACTGCCAAATTTGATCTCAGATTTGATCCCGATTGGATTTGATCTTGATCCCGATTAGATTTGATCTCATCTGGAGATTTGATTGGTCAAAGGTTGACCATAGCAGACCCGTAGCGGCGCTGCCTGCTTCGAACTTACAGCGGAGCTGGAGGCAGTATCTGGCGAAGTCAGAGGAAGGCTTCTTCGGCGGAGTTAGATGTCATCTGTTGCGAAGCTACCATATACCCTTTCTGCGCAGTTGCATGTGGCTTCAAGGCGGAGCTGACTTCCTCTGGCGAAGTTACGCTTTAGCAGTTCAGGCGAAGCTATGAGTTAACTTCCTGGCGGAGCTGTGAACGGCTTCAAGGCGAAGTTGGATGATCTTAGCCTCTCAGGCGAGGCTATCCCTTTGGGCTCATGTGATGCTAAGTGCTAGCATCTTTAGACCTGCTGAGGTCTGTTTAGATACAATCCGGGCTCACTGTCTGCTTGCTGGATCAGTGGAGTCCAAGTTGCTTCCTTGTCCCTCGGAGATGGGTGAAAACTGGTCTTCAGCTCGTCTGTCACTTGTCTTTTGTAAATGTCAGTAAGCTTAGACATTGTTCGGACCAATAAGAATCTTGTCTTTTTAAGTGTCAACAGCCTGGAAATGAATGAAAACTACTTTAGACCCAAAGATAGTTTAAGTGGACAATCATGCTTTTAGGTTTATCAAATTCTTTCCATGCACGTTTATGAGGGTTGTAAATCTAAGTCTTCTATCTTAAAATAGACTTGTACAGCGGATATCATCTAATCTTTATTCAGCATGGAGGATGAATGAGAACAACTTTTAGACCCAAGATAGTTTTATGTAAACGGATAATCATGCCTTTTAGGTTATCAAGTTCTCACCATGCACTTTTATGAGGGTTGTGAATCAAGTCTTCTATCTTTTAATTGGGTAGTTTTTTACATTCTATGATAAAATTAGACAATTAGTGTAATTAGAGAGAGAGATCTTCTCTCCTTTGTTATTCTGTATTTTATAGAGCTATCAAGTACACTTTACAAATACGTTTAGATAATATAACATATGCTTTAGCACTCTTGCTCAAGCTCGAACATGTACATTGTACATAGGGCTTTCAAATGAGCTAGCGACTTTGAAAAGTGTCTTTGACTTGGGTCTTTAGCTCAATTTAAGCAAATTTGAATTGCTTGGATATATAAATGAGCCAAACGCAAACTAAGCATTCTCTCTCATGTTCAATTCAAATAAGCTTGATATTTGATATTTTAAATATATTTTGTAAATATTTTTGAATAAATTATAATACACCCATTGTATGAGTTACTTGCATAAAATGAAACAAGAGAGTTGTGCAAAAGAAATTTTGATTATAAGTAGTTTTTCTTTAAATAGGTAGTTAGAAATGTTTAAATTTCAAGGATTATCAAGTAAACGAGCTGTTAGCGAACAATTCGTGTTCGGCTTGGTATTTATTAGCTTGCACATGACTCACTCGAGTATTAAAAGAGCCAAACTCAAACAGGGTTTGTCCCTCGAGTTTGGCTCATTTACACCCCTAATTGGAAACGGCCTAGCTTAGTACAATAAAGTTTACTTGTGTCTTCCTACAAAAATTTGTGAGTAAATCTGCTTGTTGATTAGCTAACATAAATGTCATGTCTAAATAACCTTTTCCACGACCTTATATTGTACAATGTGGCAGGCCATCTTTATATGCTGTGTGCTCATGAAACATACTCTTAGCAATACGAATAGCAACTTGGTTTATCACCATACAACCTTATAGGAGACTAACATGAAACCAAGGTCAGCTAGAAGATCCCATATCCAGATTAGTTCGCAAGTCAATTCACCATTACTCAATACTTAGACTCAGCCCTAGAAACTGCACCCATATTTCTTATTTTTTAGGTACGAGATTTTTTCCCCAACAAACACAATTTCTTATAGTGGACTACTTTGATGCTCAAGAAATATCATAAAGAATCAAGATTCTTTCTCTAAAACCATTGTTGTGAAATGTGCAATTCTTTGCTCATCATCCCTGTAACCACAATGTCATGTGGCATACATGACTAGAAGAATCCTCTTTCTAATGCTTGTGAAAGAAAAATGAGCGATGCTTCTGGGATAGGACAGGAGAGTCAGAATTTTCGATAACAACTGTAAAATCTCCCAAACAAAGCTATATCAGACCGCGTCAACCATAAAAAGACTCAATCTGCACACCACAGGTAGTTACTCCATATGAAATGCCACGAGGAAATGCATTCATGAGGTCTAATTGATAGAGTGACTAGTGAAGAGTGGTAGCCAAAGTAATTAGTGCGATCAATGTCATCTTGACTACAAGAGAGAAGGAATCCTTATAATCAATGCTATATGTGTTACCCACTAGCTGTTCTTTTACACGGGCCAAAGATCTGCCTGGATTCAACTTTACTGTGTAGACCCATGACATTCAACTACTTTCTTCCATGTAAGAAGATGAACAAGGTCCTAGTCCTAGGTTTCATGCTCAACTAGAGCCAACATTTTCTCCGGCGTCACATCTCTCTAGCATGTAATAGATAGAGTTTCTGGTAGAGACTCGGGAACAATGAGTCCATACAAGAAACAAAAGCATTATAAGAGGAAGACAAATTGCATATGACAGAGTGGATAAAAGATGAGCTATGTAAGTTCTTTTACCCTTATTGAGAACAACTGAAAAATTTAAGGTCACATTATGAATCAGGAACATCAATATTAGTATTATCATTAATGTTGTGAGTATTTTTACCATCTTGGGTCATGAACTAGAGCTTTAGAAGATGTTGGCATAGGGGTGGAGGATGTATTTTGCTTGGAAACACGTCTTGTTTACGCTTGGTTGATTTTCCCTCCTCTTGTGGCAAAGAATCCAGATTTATAGATTGCAATGATGACTAACTTGAAAAACACCTAGGGGGGGGGGTGAATAGGTGCAAGTGCTAATCTAGTGAACTAAGTGCGCTAAATGCGGAAGCTTAAAACTATTCTTGCAACACACTTAATACAACACACAAGTGTAGCCGAATTCCCCGTGAAGGGCTCTGGACTAACTCCTCTTGATTCCCCTTGAATGGGTTGAGGTGCTATATGAAGCTCTTGTGGTTAAGTACAAGTGAGGCACACACACAAGCAAGCCAAGCATATAAGGATGAACAATATAAAAGATGCAAGGCAACACAAGCAATATATGATATGAATGAAGTATGATGCTTTGCACAAATAAATGAGAGAGAGTTGAGAGATATTGGAGCAAACGCAAACATAAGGATATGTTTTGAGGTTCGAGCCCCTAACTCTACATCCCCGCCTACACCACCGTGTAGGATTTCCAATCCACTATAGGAGTACCGAACTCCTCTCTCAATGCCACCGAGGCAATACAATCACAATCCACCTCTACCGAAGAGGGATAAGGCCCGTAGCCAATACAACCAACACAATCACCTCTACCGAAGAGGGATCCAAACCAATACCACTCCGATCAACCTCTACCAAAGAGGGATACAACAAAACAAGGAGGGTTTACAATCTTTGGAGGCTTAACCTCAACCAATCTCTCTTTTTCCACAAAAACAAGATCCTAATAGAATAGGATAGGTGATAGCTCAAGTGTGGAAACAAGGTGTTTTTGGAAACAAGCAACAAAGAAAACTACTTGGGAAATCTCTTGTAGATGATAGAAAATGAAAACAATACAATATCCCAAAAACCTAGTTTTCTTTGATTTTCCAAAAACCCAAAACAACACAAAGATAAATCTCTTTGGTACAAAACTCTTTTTAAAACTCTTTTAAAACAGTAGAGAAAGTCTGGAAATTTTGGCTCTTCAAATCTTAGCTAAAACCCCCAAGAGTTGGGGTATTTATAGCTCAAACAGAAAACTAGCCGTTAGGCTGAGCTGGCAGCCTGACAGGCTAACGGTCGACCGGCCCGGTCGACCGCTAACGGTCAGAAATGTGACCGTTGGGCAAACCCGGTCGACCAGCACGGTCGACCCAAACAAACAGAGAGCACTGCTCTCAGACCCGGTCGACCCTGACGGTCGACCGTCCCAGTGTCTGCCAAACGTGCACAATCTGTGCACGTCGGTCGACCGGCCCGGTCGACCGACTTATCCCAAGTCGACTTGGTCAGAAGACTAGTCGACTGGTTGAAGCCTGGAACAGAAATCTGGGTCAGAAAAACAGTTTAAAATATTTTGAAAAATCTTTTAAGTCTTCTAAAAATCACCAAAAATAGTTTTATTATTTTGCATTGATATATAAACATGTGGTAAAAAGTTTAGCTCAAATATCAATCAATGTGAACTATTTTTGTATCTTATCATTTTTACCAAAAATCAAAACTTGTATTTTTATCAAACTTGATTTTTCAATACATGAATAGGAAAGTCAAAATAAGTTTGTATAAGTCATGTAAGCATGTATGTATAGAAACAACTATACATATATCAATTAAACTTGTTTTGATCTACTATTCATGAAAACCAAAAACTAATCATAAAAACGTGTGTGTTTGTGCACTTGAGCATATCAACTATACTAAGCTTTACAAATGGATCTAAAACACACTAAACTATGGATACCTAAGTCTTCTTGACGATCTTCATCTTCAAGGCGACTCGATCCACAAACACCGTGATCCATGAGCTAGGCAAGGTATGATCTTGATGCTTTGGCCCTAGAATCACCATGAAAAGCTTCTAAATACCTTTGTTGAAGCTAATCACCAACTAATATCTTGCTAATGATCTGAAACTTAAAATCACAAGAATATTAGTAAACATAACTACATGAGTTAATCATCATCAAAACTAGGGTGGAAGGCCTTTGGGCCAACAATCTCCCCCTTTTTGATGATGTCAAAACTCATGGAGTTATATATGCATGGATTAAAGTTAAACTTCAAAGAAGCTCCCCCTTAACTCATGCATAAACAAATAAACAAAAGATATGCAATGAATGTACATAAACATGTATGCATCAACATGCTAAAACACATAAACATATTCTAGAAGCTCTAGATATCAATTAAATTAATAAAACATTAACAAAAACACTAGATGCTCAGATACCAATAAAACTTAATATATGCAAAACATAAGTATGCATATATAAAACACAAATTATTCTCCCCTTTTTGTCAATCATCAACAAAGGGGTAAACAATCAAAACAATAAATGAGGGGTAAAAATCTTTCTCCCCCCTTTTGTCAATCAAAACAATAAAAAATAATGTTCTCCCCCTTTTTGTCTAAAAATAAAAACAAGGTCAATAAGGGGTGACAATCAATTAGGATATCAATTGAAAATGTCAATGAAGCATCTTGATACCAATTGAAAGTAAACAAAGATAAATAAATGTTATATGCTATATACATTCATGAAGAGGAAGACGCTAAGTTAGCTTCCCTACACATATGCATTACATGAAGAGGGATGTTAAGCCCTAATTCACATAACACACATTATGTAATGCATAAGAGGAGATGTGAAGCTCCCCCTACACACGTGTACCACATAAAGAAGAGATGTTAAGCTCCTCAATATAAGATACACTCAGTATGAATATATGTGGAAGAGATGTTAAGCTCTCCTTGCATATAGTTAATACAAATCAAAACTTTTGTATTTTACTTTAAACAAAATTTTTAGATACCAATTTAAAACATAAGACATCTTGATATCAAAAGATAGTATTTTTCTTTTTAAGCCAAATAAACAATTGAAATGACTATTTTCTATCATAAAGTAAGGGAGTGAAAATACAAGTACCAATTGAAATATGAAAAACGAATTTCTCTCCCCTTTATGAAATACCAACAAAAACTATGAGTAGGCTTGTAATAAGATACCAATTGAAAACTAAATCAATTGAAATAAAGTTGAAGCTCAAGCTCTAGCATAAACAAAATTTATGCTCAAGATATAGAAATATAATAGCACAAATAAAATAAGTATATGTGTATGAAATAGAATGAGTACCAATCACCAATAGATGATACCAATTGAAAATATACATACACAATAAACATATGAGTATACAAAAAAGATCAAAATGATACCAATTGAAAGAGTTCAATGATACCAATGACATAACAATAAGTTCAAGTGTATACATCATATTACTATACCTCCCAATCAAGGTTCAAGTTTTAAATGATTTTCATTTTAAAGCATACATGAACATGATCTCTCATCCATCCTCCCATTCAGGGTAGGGGTTTCAAAAATAGATTTGAAAATAAGCTTTGTTTGAAAAAAACTCTACCAAAATGAAGAATACCGTAACTAGTTAAATGGAAAATCTTTTAAACTAGTACGAAATCCTTCAAGTAAGGAATAAACTAAATAATTTTCACAAAACACATGTAAATCACATAGCACTTAAAACACTCAATATTCAATAAAGTCCATACATGCTCATGAGAACATACTCATGAGAAATATTTTAAAAATGGTGAGTGTACAAGTAATGTGTGACATGGCATTATGAAATGTCCAATTAAGCTCAAAATTTCTTGAAACAAGAAAACATGAAAATCATTAAAACTTATTTAATCTTCAAGGTATATGTATGTCTTATACAAATTAAAATATATATACATATCCAAACACAACGAGTCCACAAAATATATGCATGAAGGCACGTGGCTCAAAAAGGATAAACATGTATATCTAATAGTTTGGACAAGATAGACATATACATGAAGTCAAACAATTAAACACAAAATTAAGAAAAACTAAATTTTCACCAAACAAATTTCATTTCAAGGTATATGTATGAATTGTCAACACAATAAGTATACATACATATCCCTAAACACAATTGAGTCCATATATATAGATTTGCATGAAAGGCAAATGACTCAAGGGGTATACATGTATATCTTAAAGTTTGGCAAAATACACATATACATGAAGTGAAACACACAATCATAAAACAAATCTAAAAATAGGAATACAAGTTTAAAATGCATGAATCATCAAAACTAGAATATACTAGCACATCTAATGGGTTCAAATAAGCAATCAAGCCCAAACATATATAGATTTATTTGTGGCCCACTATATGCACAAGTATATACCTAGTCTTAATGAAAACTAACATTCAAACACATATTCAAAACATGAAGCATCAAAAACAAGATAAAAATCATCATGAAAAAGCTAAACATGATTATTATGAATATCCACATGTTATTAGAACTATGACATACACAATAGCAACCAAATAGAGAGAACACAAATGAATTTATCCATATTAAACATGGGTGTCTCAAAATGACTAAACATGTATATCACAAGTCTAATAAGCATGACATTTTCATACTAATCACTAAACAATGAAACATGCTACAAACAGTGAATATTAGAAGCATGTAAATAAAAATTAGGAGTTAGGAATCGTTACCAAACCTAGAAGGTAACTTCTCTTGTCTCCAAAACATGGTGGTCCTCTCCACCAAACCTTCCTTGAAAGTGATGCATCCAATTGATTTCCATGAAGCTTGGAACGCATCCACTCCAAGGTACGACAACTCTCACGTCATGTGAGAGCCCACACCTACATCAAAAATAGGAGGGGTGGTCTTTGATACCCATATCTTATTGGGTCCATGGGGGTTAGTACCTTCTCTAACCAAACAAAATTATTTGCTAAATTTGAGACATGTAATCTATCATAACAAAATTTAACAAGGTGGCCCTTACGTCCATAATGTGTACAAGTGTACACATGAGCATACATGTGATGATGGTGTCCGTGAGGAGCATGTGTATGCCGTGGAGGGTGTGCATGCATAAAGGATGAAACTTGTTTCTTTTCGAACCAAGGTTTCCAAACGTGAGTGGTTCATGGCACATTGGCTCATAGTGGAGCCTAAACAATCCATTTTCTTCTTAATTAAATTTATATCATTTTCAATCAAAGAAGAAGTGGAGCATGCAATGGGTGAAGTGTGAGATACTACCCTAGCATTGCAAACATGAGAATCCAAAAATTTTTTAAAGATCTATTTTTCTTTAAACAAATTTCTAATTCTTTGAAATAAATTCAATTTCATTTTTCAAAGAATGGTTACTTTTTAAACAAAATCAAGTTTTGAAGTTAAAGATTCATTTTTCTTCAAAACATCTTCACATCATTTTATTTTTCAAAATTTTATTTTCATTTAAAGCAAGATTAAGTTGAGATTTTAATGAGTCCCTTTCATTAGCAATCTCATCCTTCTCTTGCAAAACAACATCAAGTCTAGAAATCAAATTTTTATTTTCATTATTAATGCCTAGACTCTTCTTTTTAAAACATTATATTTTTCTATTAATTTTTTTCAAACAATTGAGAGTTCTTCATTTAAAGTATGGGGATCAACATAATCATTACATGGAGAACTAGCACAATCATCATTATCTAGTTGAGATTCTGAATGTACCTCAAGGGAGTCATTCCCTTGGATCATTAAGCATTGAGAATCGGATTCTCCATTAGACTCCTCCGGTTGATTTGGCAATTGAAGCTTGGAGGTGGTGGTGGTTGTCAACATATTCCACACTGCAAATGCGGAATCAAAGTTAGAAGCAAGCATAAGATATTCTTTAGATAATG